>OU015770.1:8790670-8941054 GCA_907173295.1 Fagus sylvatica | reverse complement strand
AATTGTCCACAATTTCTGGGCAGACTTAACATTTAAAATAAACATTTTAAATGGTACACAACACATTTCATTGAATACATTTCACTACATTCATTCATTCATTCAAATAAGCTTCCTCATTCATTCAACCAAATATTGTCTAATTACAAAAAGTGGTAATGACTACACTACACATTTATTGAATTTGATACCATAATACAACAATAAGGCCCACAATTACAGCAAGTCCTATTGTTAACAACTTCTTCAACGATTGGATGTCATCACGATGTACTGGTTGGACCATATCACGCATGCCACGCATCTCTGACTGAAGTTGATGCAAGTCCAGTAACAGTTGTGATGCATCAAGCAATTGTGATGCATCAACCATGGATTTAGAACTGGTTGCTTGTGATATCTCTTCCATTCTTTCACAGCCAGCTAGTTGGTTGATGGGCAAACACCAAGAAAAGAAACCGCATCGGTTGGCAGCACAACAATAATACAATTTGTTTTTGTTTAAACTTGATTCTGAAATCCTAACTGATGCTCTTTTGCCACAAACACAGTCTAAATTTCTAAATCTCAGCCCATCTCTAATTGCACTATTTACTGATGAGGAAGACATGTTTGCTGCAAAGGTATTAAAATATGAATTTATATTATTAGGTTATTAAAAAATCATATAATATATTAGTTTATGTCAAAAAGCTTAGGGTAATATTAAGGGTTTGAATTTAAGTTTTTTTTTGTTTGATAAAAATATTATTTAAGTTGAATAAAACATAATTAGGGTTTTAAATATTAAAATTGTCAATATGATTTAATTTGAATAGAATATGATGTAATTAGGGTTTTGAATATTAATCTTAAATTTGAGAAATGAAATTAATAACAGAGAGAGAGAGAGAGAGAGAGAGCATACCGTATTCACAAAGTTGATTGAACAAAAGAGGAAAATTGAAAACAACCAGCACCCCCACCAAATTTCGGTCACAACCCAGTAAAATTTGGTCACAGCCCAGTAACAAAATCACATCCCACTGTTCAGACACCTAACACGCAGTGAAGATGGAGTGAGATTGAGAAGTCTGAAGATGGAGTGAGATTGAGAAGTCTTGTAAGCATTTAATGCTCTCTGCCAACCCAAAGACAGCAAACCCGAAAAGAGAATGGAAGAAAGATTAAGAAAACATAGAGGCAGACAGCTAAGAAGAAGAAGAAGAAGGAAGTTCGGGTTTTGTAGCTGAAACAACTTGAGGGGGTTTTTGTAGCTGAAACAACTTGAGGACTCTACCTTCTAGCCGAAGAACACTGCTGCAGGGACGTGCAGCTCGAAGGAGAGGACAGTTCAGGTGATGGGATTGGCACAAAGTGTGTTTAGAAGAGATCACATCAGCCCGTCTTTAACCAGCTAAGATTGGGCTGGCTGGCTGTTAGAGTGATACTGTTCAAGTCTTTAGTTAGGACTTAGGAGAAGTATATCCATATCCATGCCGTGTCCCATGAGAGAAGTTGATTTAATGTTTTTTTTATTTAATGGACCCACATTGATGTGTCCTTGTGTTCAGAAGATCACATCTTCTGCTCAGAAAATCACTTTCCCAGCAACGTGTGCTGTGTAAAAAGTCTGGTCCAAAGTGGAAGTATATGCCGTGTATGAGCATTCTCAATGGACATGCTAAAATTTAAATTAAAATTTAATTTAAAACCCTACTTTTTCTATTTTAACTTATCATTTTAAAAAATACTCACATCCGATTCTTTGTTCTCAACTCTATTTCAATTAAATATTCATTATTTATTTATTTTTTATTATTTCCTCTAAAAGTCATATATATATGCTCATATATAATCATTAATAAAACTAGTTTATTAAATTTTATAATCTATATTTTCTATAGTATAATATATATTAAATATTTTTTTAATAAGTCTCATCTGATAAATTTTTAATTTTTTCATGAATGAGTAACTACCCATAGCATTCATTGTGAAAGAAAAAATGAAGTTGCAACATTCATTGTAGCAATACATGTATTATTAATGAGGTCCAAGACAAAAATATATATATATATATATATATATCTTGACAAAAAGAAGAAAGGAAAAAAGAGCTTGACAGCCACGGGAGAGAGGAGCGGAACAGAACAAAGGAAAAAAAACAAGGGAAAAAAGGAAGAGAGAGAAAGGAGCGGAACAGAAGATAAAATAATAAAAAATAGAAATGGCAAATGAACAGTGCAAGGCATTTATGCCTTGCAACTATAGCAAAAACTTATTTTAGCTCACGTGAAGCATGTCCGTTGGGAGGCCTTTTTTGTGGTTGTGGGCTATATTTGAGTTTGTTTTACCTTTTAGCACGTCGATTGGGAATGCTCTAATAACAAACAAATTGCTAGTTCAATTGCTATGCAAATTTGCATTTAGATTTAGTATTGTGTGTTGATTTAATATTTTATTTATTTATAAAATTTAATGGATATTATTTATTTATAAAATTTAATGGATAAGATTAAAAGTGAATGTTGAAACTTTTAATCTTAACCATTCAAGTCATACAAGAATTATGAATACATTTTATATGTTTAAAAATGTATTTTATTTATTTATAAAATTTAATCTTAACAAGGTGGAATTGTTTAAAAAACTTTGCTGGTATTAATACAGGTCATACAAGAATTATGAAAACATTTTATATGGTTTGCTTTTGTGGTTATAAACACAATTTTATGTTAGTATTATAAAAAGAACATTAGTAGAAGATACATTTAATAATTATTGACAAAAGTTGCATTAAATTTGTTATAAAGATTTCGCAGAAATTTGTAACATTTAATAATTATTGAGAAAAATTGTAAATATTCATTCAAATATTATTATTAATAAAAAGATTGCAAATAATACAGTTAATAATTATTGACATCAAATGTAAAAAATAAATTAAGAAAATGTGACTTCAAAAAGTATGTATAAGTTAGGTTCAGAAGTTGTAATTTTAAAATACGTGAAAAAAAATGTATTCAGAATGAGAAAATGAAAAAATAATTTGAAAAAAAGGTACAATAATGTATTTTGCGTATGTTAGATTCAGAAATTGTAATGATCATGGTTGAATATGTTAGATCAATATTTGTTGTTAACTAATTTATGAATTTCTTCATTACAATATATAACTTTTTTCATTTATAAATGATAAAATGTTAACTTCAATTAAAATGGAACTTTAGAAAGTATTCTTAACTTATACAAGTAATATAATGTAATTTAGCAAAAATAATAATAACATAACAATTTTTTTGATATTATGCATAGAGTATATTTGGAAAACATGTGTCATCTTAGTCATCCACCTCTTCTCCATTATTCTAACCTCCTATCATGTGTCGTCATCATCAATTATATCTTATATATTCAATGGTTAAGTTATAGTTAGCTACAAGGGAAGGTATAAATCGTGTGTTGGTCTCTTCCTCGGATCAACCCTAACCGTACCATCCGCTATAGATCGGGTGTTAATTGGAACCATAAGAAATATCCAACACTTTCCTGTTTGGATCAGATTTGCTGTTCACATAGAAGATGACCATCAGTATACTGTCGTATACTTTAACTATACGGGTTTGTTCAAAAACATATATGGTGAGCCAGAACGAAGTAGTACTAGTGTATAGACAATTCTTAGTTATATAGTACTGTATGGAGCATTACTATATGGATAATTCTAAGTAGAAAAATATTACAATTTGTTGTTTAAATATGTTACTCAAATGTAATCGTACTACCAAGGTGGTTATCAAATGTAAACACAAATACTAATAACATTGTATGACATACGTTTTTAATACGTTAGTTTGTATAATTAAATTACATAAAATATCAATGTTACTTTTCCATAACTAAGTTCTAAATTATTGAATTCCAATGTTGTACTTATATTTTTTGAATTTTAATATTTTTATTATAATTTTTTAATTTTTTGTCTTTACTGATTTTAATATAAAAAAGTTATTAGATCTTATTATATGTATGTATGTTAGTGTCGAGTGTCGAATTATAATTTTTTCCCCCTAACTAAAATTTAGATATTATATATATATATATATTTTAATTTAAAAAAATAACATAACTATTTTATTCATTAATATGTACATTTTTTTGGTAATTTATTGATTAATATTTACATGTAAATTAATTTAATTGATTAAATATTTAATTACTTAATATTTTAATACATACATTAATATATGAGGTTACAAAAAAAGCCCAAACCCAATGTCATATAATAACCCATAATATATATATTAATATTAGCTGATGTTAAAAAAAGTCCAAACCCATTATCATATAATAACCCATATATATATATATATATATATTATATATTAGCTGCTGTTGAAAAAAGCCCAAACCCATTATCATATCATATAATAACCCATATATAAAGATACATTAATATTATTCAAAGCCCAAACCCATTATCATATTAATAACCCATAATATATATATATATATTATATATTAGCTGCTATTGAAAAAAGCCCAAACCCATTATCATATCATATAATAACCCATATATAAAGATACATTAATATTATTCAAAGCCCAAACCCATTAATTCACTTAAACCAAACCAAATTTACTTTAAAGAAAAGAAACCAAAAAAGACAAAAAACTGGGCGGGTCCAAAAAGAAACCAAAAAAGACAAAAAAATGGGCGGGTCCAACGTGGGAAATTTGGTGGGAAACTTTGTCCCCAAAACGGCGTCGTGTGGGCTTTGATAAGGAAAGTGGTCCCAAAACGGTGCCGTGTAGGGCCTTTGGGGGGAAATATTAATCTCCAAAAACGGCGTCGTGTGGGCTTCTGGGGATTAAGTGGTCCCCAAAACGGTGCCGTGCTGGGCTTCTGGGGATTAAGTGGTCCCCAAAACGGCGTCGTGCTGGGCTTCTGGGGATTAAGTGGTCCCCAAACGGCGTCGTGTTGGGCTTCTGGGGATTAAGTGGTCCCCAAACGGCGTCGTTTTTACACACCTGCATGTCAGAAGCTTCTGCAAGCATAACCTCTCTTCTGTCTCTTCGAAACTGAAGTGTAACTGTTACTAAAACTTTGAAACTCTCTATCTGACAGTCTCTCCTCTCCCTCTCTCCACGGTTTTCCTTTTGCAAACATCCCCAAGATTCCAACAAAGGCCACTCCTCTCAAACACTCAAAATAATCAAGACATCGTCACCCATTCCCTTGCACCCGTAGACATAACAGCACAAAGAACTGAGAAACTTCCTACCAAAGAGAAAGGTGAGTTTACATGTCCATTTTATTCTGTGCTTTTTAATGTTTTTGAGTTGATAGTATGATTGGACTAAGTGTAGACAATGTTTGGGTATTCTGGACAATTGTTCGGGTTTGTGGAGAAAATTAGGGTTTTCTGTACAATGTTGGTCTTTATTTGTTGGTTTTCTGTGATTGGGACATGCATTTCAATTATCAATTGTGTAACTATCAAAAGAAATACTTTTAGAATATCTCTAAGCCAAAGGCACACATCGACATTATTTAATGTTGAAATGTAGTTCTTTACAAGTGCAAATTGCAACCAAATCATCAGTCTTGGCAATTCATGTAAAACTGTCGTTCACACTAGAATTTTAATTAATGTGAGAATATCTTGCATTTCCACAGTCTGAAGCAACAAAAAAGTGGAAGATAGATTTTCAGATTCAGTTCTAATGAATAAAATTTTGAAATCCTAGTCTCAACTAGCTTCAGAACAAGATATGCACAACCCTTTTAGTCATACAAACAAAATGGGTACAGAGATTCCAATTGGTTGGAGTCCCAGGTTTCATATTTTTTGACAGCCTGACCATAGACACTGGAAATCACTGTTAACCACTAGAAGAGCTCAAATAAAGTCAATTATTGTGTTATTTGGCAACACTCTGAGGAACCTATTTGGTTTCTAACATCTGCTTAACAGCAAGTTATTCTCAGTTGATAACCTAACTTCTGTATTTAAGTTTCTTTTGGTTCTCATGTGTTTTCATATTATCCTGGTGACTTGGTTATATAAATTATCATATTCACCTCTATAAAAGAACCATAATTTGAACATATTAATTTTAGTTAAGTCTATCTTTCATATTTGACAAGTGTTATAGCTTTATGGAGGGCAGCACACACATTACATGCCTTGCCTTCTAATAAATTTGAAGGATGACCATCACCTTTTCAGTTATTTGTACTTACTAGCACAGTCTCAAAATCCTAAGCTTCACTTGGTACAAGTGGTATCAGAGCTGATAGTTTAGGTGGTTATATCATGAGCATTTTGGCATTTTTTACCTTGGGACCTGAAGTATGAGGGGAGATAGGCTACAGGAGCTTTGAGTGTAATTAGGTAGGACGTATCAAAGGTTTTTGTTGAAACATCTACTAGATACAAAAGCTAGAAATTTATATAACCAAGTCAAACCCAATCTTAGCCTAGCACTATTGTAGCAATTCTTGAGGATTAGGATGGGATGCATCAGAATGCTTTAATATATTTCACTAATCAATGTGGTATATTAAAGTATGAGGAATGCTTTATAGTACACTCCAATACTTGGGCATAACAAGGAACTTTAGCATTTATAATTGTAGCCTGTTGTGTGATCTTCTTCTCTTTCCATCTCTATGTGTGTGTTTCACTCCCCATTGAGGAAGTGGGTGAATTTGTTTTCAAGCTTCTAAGTTTACAACTTAGGCTGTTATGAGTTGTGAGAGAACAAATTAATAAGAGAAGTTAGGCTCCAACATAGGCTAAGTGAGTGGAAGAAAAGGCCTCCCTAGCTATAGGCCAGGTTAAGAGGGCTAGAATCTAAAAATTAAAGGTGTAAAGCAAGTGGATGCAACATGCATTCAGTGAATTTGACAATAACCTGATAAAATGGCAGCTTGAAACTTCGAGAAGCCAATGCAACCTCCATTAATGTCTTCCACCTATCATATGTAGGTTCTACATGCAGTAATGTTTGTCATTTACCTGTCCAGCCATGTGTGCCAAGTACTTGTATAGTAAATATAGTACTAGTGATGACTGATATTGTTTTTTTTATTTTTTGTTTTTTTTGTGTGTGTGTGGTCATAGGTTGACTTGAATGTGACAAATATGTTTGGAATGGCCACAAGTTTAAACTGTGATTAAAATGTGGACAATGTTAGGGTTTTCTGGACAATTTAGGGGTATTCTGGACAATTTTCACATTTTCTGTATAATAGTGCTTCAATTGGCATACATTTTATACAGCATCCTTGTCTTGGCATTACTACTAGGGTAAAGATGATTAGAGTGCCAAAAACAGAAAGAATAAGAATTTGTTACATGTACAACACATGAAACTTGTTACTACATAATGGAATAGTGTGAATCCTACAATAAATCTATTGGTATCTTTGTGTGACATGCTGGCTTCAAGACATAGTGTCTTTGGATGAGCTTATTCTTGTTAGCATCTATCCTCTATATCTTCTTGTTTCTTTTAAAGTGAATGATTTTATGAGATATTCTAATTCTATGGATTTCCATTTTGCATGTGGCCAAGGCAATGGCGAGTATTGAAGCTGCACCTCGTATTCGCCATCAGTGCAGTGTTACCAAATTGATGGAGGTTAACAACACCTTAGCTGAAGAATGCAAGAGCCAGCTGCAAACCACTCCATTTGGGTGGTTGCTGAATCTCCACTGCAACATCGAGGCAAGTGGACGGATCCTTGAAGTGATGGCTACAAGGTGGAATGCCGATGCACGTGCATTCCAAGTGGGTGATAGGCTCATACCTTTCACCCTATATGACGTTGCCCTCATATTGGGGTTGCCTGTGAGGGGAGAGCCAATTGATTTGAACCAAGCTCATTCTGGGGGGTCTATGGTGGAGAAATTGTTAGATAGGCATTTGAAGACAACTTCACCAGACCGAAATAAATTGGTGACATTGCTCACCAAAACTTCCATACAAGTCCCAAATAGGGTTAGGTTGTACATTGCCCTAGTCTTTAGTTATTTTTTGTTTCCCACCACCTCCAAAAAAGTCAACCCAAGCCTCCTACCATTGCTTGATGATAGAGCCAACCTAGGTACATATGCATGGGGGAAGGCAGTGTATGACTTCTTGGTTAGTGGTTTAAGCCGCGCAGCTTCATCGATGCAAGCGAAAAAAGGTAGAGGCAACTTGCACATTCAAGGTTGCACTGCCTTGCTTCAGGTAAAATTTTTTTTATCCTCATTGTTTACTCCACAACCATTCTAAATTTTGTTTTATTCTTAAACTTGCCATTGATGTCATGATTTTTGCAGATATGGGCATGCGAGCACTTGGGGGTTGGTTCGAAGAATGCTGAAATTAACCAACCTTTCCCAAGATTTTTAGCATGGACGCACCAAAGAATGTATACTAAGAAGGCAAGCGAGGCCTTTAGTAAGAGTGCCAATGTAAGTATCTTACACTAAAGTTGCATACTAGTTTAATAAACATGTTAATATCTTATAAAGATCTTATATGTTAGTATTTTAGCGTTCTAATTCATATATCTTGTTGTTTGCAGGTGCTGTCCGTGCTTGTAGCAATGCCGTGGGAGCAAGACTTCAACGTGGTAGAAGAAGCCATGGAGACCTTGCAAGAATCCCATGGCAGCTCGCACCCAATCATGGTGAGGGCTGATGGGGCTGGACCAAGCTCAATTCCTCAAGCGCCGTCCAATGAATTGCAGCTAGAGCTCCAAGCTGAGAGGGCTGAACGGGAAGCTCTAGCACGACAAGTTCGGCGCTTAAAGGACGAGCTTGACCATGTGAAGGGTTTGGTGGCCGCGGTCCTAGAGAATAGCCCCACTATTCAACAAAACCAGGCCGCAACCTCACAAAACCAGCCCCCACCCTCACCCTCACAAGACCAGCCCCAACCCTCACCAAACCAGCCCCAACCCTCACCAAACCAGCCCCAACCCTCACCCTCACCAAACCAGCCCCAACCCTCACCAAACCAGCCCCAACCCTCACCAAACGAGCCCCAACCCTCACCAAACCAGCCCCAACCCTCACCAAACCAGCCCCCACCCTCACCCTCACAAAACCAGCCCCCACCCTCACCAAACCAGCCCCCACCCTCACCCTCACAAAGCCAGCCCCCACCCTTACCCTCACACAGCCAGCCCCCACCCTCACAAAGCCAGCTGCCCATTCAAGCCCCCATTGTGGACTTGCCAAGTTCACCGTCCAAGGCTGCCAAGAGAGGCAAAGCTGCCAAGAGAGGCAAAGCTGCCAAAAAGAAGGCCAAGGTGGCGGTGGTGGACGTGGCAAGCTCACCATCAAAGCAAGACAATGCAGGGGAGGCAGCTGCAGCTATGGTGGATTTGGTGAGTTCACCATCAAAGGGGGCTGCTAGTGTGACGTATGCAAGGGCGAAAACACGAGCCCAGAAGAATCTAATGATAGTGGCCCCCCATTCGGAACCAGTTATAAATGAGGTACGTGTGTTGTGTAATGATAAACTTAATTTATGTACTCCATATGAAAATCACATAAGAAACACTATGAATGACATATGAAAATCACATGTGAACTAACTTTATGTACTCCATATGTTGTTGCTTTATTTTGGGTTCATATGTCATTTAACTTTATGTTGGGTTAAATGCTCATGCTTACTTTATGTTGGGTTAAATGCTCATGCTTTAACTATTTTTTTGATTAAAAATCACATATGAAATAACTTAATGTACTCCATGTTGAAAAATCATGAGCAGTGGGTGGATGCTCATTTCCTATACCAGCCAACAGCTGCTGATGAGGCTGTCTTGGCTGATTTTAGGAAGAAATGGGGGGCTCCGAAAAGGCGGGGCAGTAGGAAAAGGTTGTAACAATCTCTTCTTTCAATTATGTAATGATTTATGAAGTGATTATCAATATTACCTCATACTGGTTTATAACACGTTTAAAATTTTCTAGGCCCAACGAGGTTGATAGCAATGAGATGGCAATCTCGACCGACACATATGACCTCACGGGTCGAGAGGTGTCATCATTGTTAGCTGATCAAGCTCAGGATGATGGTTCTAGGTGGATATCCACCGCGGTAATTACATATTCATTTTGCATTTTAGATCCTTTATTTATTGCATATTTGAGACATGAGTTTTACAATTCCACATCGTTTACTAAGCAAGTGTGACACACGCAGGTGGTGGACGCTTTTAGGGATGTCCTTATACGAAAACTCACCCAAACCGGCCATCCTCCACCGTACATCAACTTCGTAATAAGCGTCCATGGCGGGGTAAAATAACAAAATTTCAACCTTGGCCAATACTTGTTCATACTTTTACACTATGCATGATGTCAATACAGTGAGCTCTTTCAACAAATAACTAACTATGATTTATGCAGACTACGATCTTGGGTATGGCTCCATCAACCTCAACACAAAGAGGGAAAAGAACAAGAAAGGGTAAACAACCCATCCAAGATGACCAGCCTCAACCAGAAGCCGTGTTCCGCCCTAGTTGGGTACGCTCAATGCCGACAAATTGCAACCGGGTAATTATAGAGACCTCCAACTTTCATTTTGTCAAAAACTGTTGTTACATATCTATTTTCATGTGTATGACCTACCCTTTCGTGTTTCTTAATGCAGATTTTTGCCCCAGCATGGCACAATGGCCATTTTGTTATGATGGTTGTAGATTGTCTACAAAAAGTTTTCTATTTTTTTGATTCTTTGCCTACTGCAGTCCGTAGAGCTTTGGCACCAACATTGGTAAACACTTGTTTTGAAATTTCAGTTTTCTTGCTAACCCAGTATTATATCCCACTGATACTACTTTTTGCTGCTTGCATCATAGAGAAAAGCTTTGGAGCAGATATGCAAGGAGAACTTGAAGCATACGGATGTCCATACATGGCTCCTACAATACAAGGATGACATACCAACCCAAGATAAATATGCGTAAGTACCAATATCTATCATGACCTCAAATGTAATTGTTGCTATGTTGGTTCTGGGTTCACTTCAATGTTATTACCATTTACCAGAAAATGTGGACAATAATGTCCAAACTTAAAGATAATTGTCCACACTTTCTATGGATGTTATGGATGTTACATAGGTTGTTGGTACATGTTGGTTTCTATGGATGTTATGAAAAATAGTTACAAAAAAATATAAATAGCTTGTTGGATGTTATGGTACATGTTGGTTTCTATGGATGTTATGGTACATGTTGGTTTCTATGGTACATGTTGGTGTCAATTGAGAAACAGTACAAGAATCCAAAAACAGTCCTAAATAGCTTCATTTCAGAACATGGAACATGAAAACAGTTTTAGGGTGTACCTGCATCTTCATGATATCTTGTTTACTCATCCTTTCTTAGAGAGAGAGAGAGAGATAAATTTAATCAAAAAAGAAAGGAAATGGGTCTTTAGGGCTGAACCTGTAAGCTGAGAATAGTGAGACTTAAGAGGTGGGATAAGAGAGAGAGAGAGAGTGAGAGAGTTCAAGGGCAGTTGGTGAGCATTAAAACACTTATCTTTAAGCTTTGTCTTTCTGTTTCATGGTGTTTCATGGTTTTTTGAACTTTATTTTAACATGTTAGTTGCTCAAGCTACAAGAAATATCTTATAGTATATATAAACAATTGGAAATGGTTTTGCTGGACATTACTTTTTGGCTTAAAGTGGTTCATAGCCTAACTTGGCAATAAGGAAAGACATAATTTCCATAAATTATGTTGATCAATGCTGATTTTTATGTACTTTTGCCTCAATTTTTCCAGTTCCGACTGTGGCATTTTTATGTTGACATTCATGGAATCCTTGATTTTTACAAACAAGATAGTCCAGTTCAAAGAGGTATGATTTCCACACCTTCATTTCATGATGCATTAATGCATTCATTTTAAGTCAAAACAACTAACCAATAATTTCTAAATCTCTTTTATGTTTTGTAGGCTGATTGCCCAAGAATAAGGGAACGCATTCTCCTAGAATTGTATTACACTTCCTTGCTGCCCAAAGCTGTACAAAGCTGAAACTGTGCTTGCGGCTGCCCAATTCTTTACCGGCATATAGTTGTTATTTTTTGACACATTTGTTATTTTTGTATTTACGTTTATATTTTTTGTATTTAAAACTCTATTCTTCCTATACTTGAGATTCTATTAAAGGTAGTGAACAGAAACAATATCTTTTTTTTTTTTTGTAAATGGAGTAAATAAATAAATGAAATGGTGGAATTGGTTGGATATTTTAGGTTACCCATGAGTTTCTTTTATATTTAATGTTACCAGGAGCAACCTATTGCCATTGCAATCTTCACATTACTTGTTGTGAAAGATATAAAAAAAGGATGTCTAAAAATGTTTCCCAAATTGTGGTGAAACTACATATGTTCAAACAAATACCCAGGAGCAAACTATTGCCATGTCTAAAAGGAAATAATAAAATTTGGTTTTTTTTATTTTGAAGTGATTTTGGTTGGTTGAGATAGAAAATGACAAAATTGTTACAAAGATGCTAAGAAACATGTTTAATAGATGCCAAGAAACATGACCAATTCATATGAACATGTTTAAACGTTCATACAATTTTCTGGAAAATGTGGACAAAAACATGAAATTATGGACAAAAACATGACATTGTGGACAAAAATTTCGAATCTACTTATGAACATTTAAGTGAACCTCATACAATTTTCTGGAAAATGTGGACAAAAACATGAAATTATGGACAAAAATATGAAATTGTGGACAAAACTTTCGAGTCTACTTATGAACATTTAAGTGAACCCAGAAATGTTCATACAATTTTCTGGAAAATGTGGACAAAAACATGAAATTGTGGACAAACATTTCGAGTCTACTTATGAACATTCAAGTGAACTTAGAAAGTGTATTTCATGTTTTTGTCCATAATTTCATTTTTTTTTGTCCATAATTTCATGTTTTTGTCCACATTTTCCAGAAAATTGTATGAACATTTCTGGGTTCACTTAAGTGTTCATAAGTAGACTCGAAATTTTTGTCCACAATGTCATGTTTTTGTCCATAATTCCATGTTTTTGTCCAAATTTTCCAGAAAATTACATGAACATTTAAACATGTTCATACGAATTGGTCATGTTTCTTGCCATCTATTAAACATGTTTCTTGGCATTTTTGTAACAATTTTATTAATTTTTATCTCAACCAACCAAAATCACTTCAAAATCAAAAAACCAAACTTTATTATTTCCAATCTCAACCAAAATCAACCAAACCCTCAAAAAAATATTGAACCCGACCAAACCTCCAAACTTTATTATTTCCAATCTCAACCAAAATCAACCAAACCCTCAAAAAAATATTGAACCCGACCAAACCTTTAACTTTTATTATTTCAAACCCTAACAAAATCATCCAAACCCTCATAAATACAATCAAACCCCAACTTCAAACATCAAAACTTCGTTATTCCCAAACCCAAATAAAACCCAAATCAGATCCATGGCTTCATGAGGACAGATCGGGGAGAGGAGGAGCAGAAAATTCGGGAGGAGAGAGCAGAGCAGAGCATTCGGGAGGAGAGAGAAAATTTCAGAAAAAATGAGGAAAAATGGGTGTTTGGTTACACGGATAGTGGAACTTGGAATAGCAAACCGGGGATAGCGGGTTTGTCTTTTAGTGGGGGTGTGAAACAGTGTCTTTCACACAGGGTGTGAAAGAAACATTTCCCTAATGTAAAATACTAGTATTTGAAACAATTGCCCTTAGGTATTTGTAATTTTAAACTTTGTATTAATGTGAATTATATAGTCTTGAAATGAGGACAACTTGATTCACCTTAGTGTTGTTCTATGTCCAGATGTATGGTGTTGGAGCTGTCTGCACAATGAATGCAGAAAATATTAGATTGCAGCACAATCCAGTCGACTGGATTGGGAAGTCCAGGCGACTGTATTTATCCAGACCTCACTAATCCAGTCGCCTGGATTAGTGTACCAGTCGCCTGGATCAGACAGAAACTTTTGGGCAGTCGACTGGGACAGTTTTAGTCACCTGGATCAAGGATCCAGTCGCCTGGACCCCTGATGCAAGCGCCTGCATCCTTCTTTTTTCAACCTTAGGCTAATTTTGGCTTTCTTTAAATAATCAAACTTTTATATTTTAATCCTTTTGAGCAGTTTGATTAATTTTCCTTGAAAATACATTAGTCCTATAAATATTATTTATAAAATGAATTTTGGACTAAATGATTTATTTTTATTTTTTTTATAGGTAATAAGATCTTTATTAATCTGAAAAAACTCCCAAGCGCATAAAGCATGCACTATACAGGAGGTACAAGAAACAAAGAAGCCAAAAACAGAATTTAATCAGAAGTAAAAGACACAACGAAGTCAGGTAAAGAAGATGCATCTGTGAACCCCCATGATTTGGAACAGTCATATAACAAGCCCGAGAATTGTTCCTTAATCTGACTTGTTGATTTTTCCAAGCCCTCAAAAATCCGCCGATTCCTCTCTTGCCACAACGTCCACATCAAACAAAGCGGAACAAGGTTCCAAACACCAGAAGAATGCTTTCCAAACCAGTTGTACCACCCAAAGAGTAAATCAATCACCTTAGCGGGCATCACCCAGTTAATCCGGAAAGCTTGAAGAATAAACGACCAAAGGGCAGAAGCTGTCTCACAATGGAGAAGAAGATGATCACCTGTCTCCCAATTGTGCTTGCACATGCAACACCAGCCAGCCATAATATGACCCCTTCTCATTAAGTTATCACAAGTCAAAATTGTACCCCTTGCCGCTGTCTAAATAAAAAAGGAAATACGCCGAGGAGCTTTAACACCCCAAATGCTTTTCCAAGGAAACTGCATCCTATTAGACCCTTGAGGAGCAGAATAGAAGGAGCTAACATCAAACTAACCAGACTGCCGATGCTTCCAAACCTTGGAATCCATCATATCATGTCTCGGGAGAAGGGGGTGCAGAAATTGGAAGAATGCAGCAACCAGAGGCAGCTCCTAGTCATTAAAATCTCTAATAAAAGAACTGTTCCAAACACCAACAGTGGATGAGGCTCTGTCCACAACCGAGTCAATGGAGGCATTCCTATTGGTAGAACAGCCAAACAGGACAGGAAACAAGTCCTTGAGGGCCACCTCACCGCACCACTTATCATACCAGAATCTGATACAGCCCCCCCTACCAGCAGAGAATTCAATGTGATTCATGAACTCGTCCCAACCCAAAGAGATACTCTTCCAAAGCCCACAACCATAAAAATGATTTATTTTTTAAATTCATTTTGAGTTGGATTTTAAAGTTTGAGCCTTAGTACTGAAATATCATAAACTTTACAAAACTCAATGATTTGGTCTTCAATGATTTTGTATTTATGTCGACTTTGCATTTGCTTGATATTGATTAACCATGTCGGTCCAATAAAACAACTACTCAACATTATTGCAAGATATCATAATGTGTTGTTAGCATTAACCAAGTATTCAATTTTGGTTCATGTATTTCCAACAACCATTCAATATTTTCTTTCCATTGATTTGGTTTAACCAATACATAATACATAACCAAAATGTCAATTACATAATACCAATAATATGTCAATACAAAATGTCATCTTTTCTCCCCTTTGACATCATCAAAAACAAAAATGAAAACAAATAACTACATCCCATGATTCCTCAAACGCTCATTGATTTCCTCCATGGATTGAGCCAAACTAGCAAAGTTCTCATTATAAGTTGAGAATGTTTGAGTAACCATAGATGAGAAGTTCTCAAAACTAGTGGCCAAAGAGTCCAAACGTCCAAACATGAGTTGGAAGTTGTCCTCATTGACACGAGAGGAGCTAGAAGGTGCGGTTGGAGGCTCTTGATCCTCTTGCCTTGCTTCTTCATTTCCTTGAGCATCAGCTTCAGCCATTTGAGCTTCTTCATCCATTTCTTCTACCACATGAGCATCCTTCTTAACCCATGTGTTATTGTTGAATTCATACTTCATTTGTTTCATGGTAGTTTCACCATAAAAATCCGTTGGAATTGCATTTCACGTCTCTTTTTCACCACTTACATTTACTTTGAAATGATTGAGTATAGTAGTGATGTGGAGACCGTATGGGAGGGCACCATTCTTCTTTTTGACACAAGTGTCCATGTGCCATCCAACATAGAATGCAAGGTCAAGTTTGACCTTGTTGAGAATGCACCATATGATGAAGGCATCTAGATAAGAGATGTATTCGTATGAACCACTCCTAGGAAGGATGTTGTGGGTTATGATGTGATGAATGAGTCGGCTTTCTAATGTGAGCTCGGAAATTTTAGGTCTAACGGGTACTTCAATGCTAGGATTTCTACACATTTGCCTAATTGACTCTAAAGGGTTATACCCTTCGAATTGCATCCAACTATTTGTAGTATAACGTTGAATAGTCCCACTGCAAGGAACTTGTAAGACAAAGGCCAAATCGGAATGGGAGAGTGAAATGGATTTACCATTCACATAGGAGGTGATTTTGCCATATTGATATTCAAAGTGTGTGTAAAAGTGTTTAACAAGAGTGGTATATTGAGTTTGATGCAAAGAAAGGAAATTTACCCATCCTTGAGCTTCAAACAGCTCTTTAAGATGAATGTGGTGATTATCAAAGTAATGGAAATCAACAATTTTTCCAAAAACTACCGTTCTATGAGAAATTTCTTTGAGGAATCTTACCGAATGATCGGAAGAACGGAAGCTTTTGTCTATTGATGGAGTTTCCTCCCTTTGAGCCTTTGATTTGAGCCTTTTCCTTGGTCCTTCACTCACGGATTTCTTTGGAGCCATTCGGATTAAAGGAGTTAGGGTTTTGAATTGGGGGTTTTTGGAATTTGAGAGTTTTGAGAGTGATTGAATGTGATTGGGAGTGATTGAGGGCTTGGAAAATGATTGGGAGTGATTTTTGACTAAAACCCTAGGAGAGAGTGTGAGAAAAATCGAGAGAGAATGAGAGAAGTGAGAGAAAATTCTTATGTATCGGTTTTACAAAACCCAGAAATCGCAGATCAAGGCGCCTGGATAATGTTTCCAGGCGACTGAGTCAGCTTTAAAAAGTTTTTATAGGTTGATACAGGCGCCTGGATTATATGTCCAGGCGACTGAGTCAGCCTCAAAAAGTTTTTCCACGTACATCCAGGCGCCTGTATAAGGTGTCCAGGCGACTGAGTTAGGCAGAGAATTTTTGGCTCATGATCCAGGCGCCTGGATTAAGCTTTAAAAACTCCCTGAATAAAAGCCAGTCACCTGGATCATGATCTAGGCGCTTGGATTAAGCTTTAAAAACTCCCTGAATAAAAGCCAGTCGCCTGGATTAAAAATCCAGTCGCCTGGATGTACCTGGGAGTGTCATTTTCTGATTTTTAATCTCTATCTCTCACTTATCAATTGCGTACATATACTTGTGCTTGATTTATTCAAATGCTTAATCAAACATTTGCTATTTGAGTATAGTTTTTAATTACATAATCAAGGCATATCCAACCACATAGGCTAGCATCTCAATCAATGAAATCTATAGTTCCATTCCTCTGAATAAATCCAGTTATTACTCAAGGGAAAGAGATACATAAACAATTCCAATCCATAACGACACACAACAATAAGATTGCAGAATATAAAAAATGAACATCAAAGCTAGTACAAACAAGTTTATATATCAAGCTGTTGACAACATTGTTTGCATGATCCATAATGCTATTTACAAAACTTAATTACATATAACTAACAAAATCAAAATTTGCAAAGTTTGACAAGTTAGAAACATCTAACTTTTAACAAAAAAAAATCAAAACTTGCAAATTTTGACAAGTTAGAAATAGTATCTAACTTTCACAACAAAATCAAAAAAACTTTGCAAAGTAAGTCAAGTTAGAGAGCATATGTACTCTTAATTACACAAAAACAAAAAATTTGCAAAGTTTCACTATGTAGTCTTAGTTTGACGCTCAATGATTTCTAGGCGGCGTTGACGGATGTAGTGTTGTTGCTGAGCAGTCAAGCTAGATATATCCATCATTATAATTTCCATTTCTTGTTTTGCTCGTTCCAGCTTAATCTTTTCTTGCTTAAGCTGAATCAACTCTTGGTCCCTAGCTTTAGCGTTGTCAACCTCAGTTTTCCTAATCTGAATGAGTTGTTCAGTTTGAGAACATGCCCTCTCAAGAATTTCTTTTTTTCCATCCGATTTTAATTTCTTTGCTTCTTGCATGTCAGTCAATATCCCTTCAAGATTTGCACACAAGCTATCACTGCTCTTTCGTTTATTTAGTCGAGCCTTTTCAGACTTCCTACCAAGTGGTCTCTCTAAGTTTACAAAGGCAGCTTGGGAAGCATCATTTTCCTCTAATTGTATCGGCTCTGAAGCAGAAGATGTTACAGCTGGTCTTTTTTTTTGTTTTTCTTTTGCACAATGATCCACCCATTTTGGGTTATGCCTCAAGACATTCCAACAATGTTCAAATTGGAATGGGGCACCAAGTAAACTTCTAAACATTTCCTTTGCTCGACAAATCTGAAAAATTAACAAATGCAAATTGGATTAGTGAATATATAGTATTGGTGCGTTAAATTTTGACATCACTTAAAAAAAATACCTTGTCTTGCTCATTCAAACCACTTTCATTTCTCCTTTCAACCTGGGCTAAGAACCCACAAAACTTGTTAGTCTTAACTTGAATCATTGACCAACGATGCATTAGAGAGTTTGCACTACGGCTAATGCAAGATGTCCTCTCTTTCTCGAAATACTCATAAATGTTATCCCAATAAGTATTGCGTTTTTGCTGATTCCCTACTATTGGATCCATGGAAATATTAAGCCACGCCGATACAAGGAGAAGGTCTTCCTCTACGGTGAACTTAACACCCCGTGCTGGTTTCTTAGCAATGGACCCCAATTGATTTTCGGATGGAGATTGTTTCGGTACATACTTCACATTGTGGGGATTCCAATTGTTCAGATTCCATGACAAAATCGATACTCATGTTAGACTCTTCTAGAAGATTTGTGAAGAACACATCTTCTCTTGCTAGTGAATCCATTCCTTGTCAAATAATAAATAATAGTAAGCCTATATGTAAAGCAACAAGATAAACACATAACAAAAATTTATGCATAACAAAATTAGGATAAACACCTAGTGGTTGCTATATGGCATATATTTTGCTACCTAACTCTATTCATTGAACATTGTTAACATATTTATATCCAATTATCCATGGTTCTGCCTAAGGTTCTGTTTTTTAGAGCATCATAAATTCACAAATAGAAGAAATGACAATGAACTTATATCAAGCTTTAGCATAATTAAAAATTTGAACTTTATATCTAAACAGACAATCAGTAAGGAAAAATACAAAAAATCAGAATATCCATCAATATATTATATATAGCAATGATATAAAAATATTAGTAAGCTAATAATCACTGATTGAAATTCGCATTCTTGGGTCATTTCAAATGTCTCTTCTGACTCTAAAATGAAGGAATCTAAAAACGAAAAGTACCGCAACAAATGGAGATTGCAGAACAAGGTAAAAGGAAAATGTAAGAATTGAAGCACGTCCCTTTAGTAGATAACGAATGAAACTGGACAGTAACGTGGTTGATAGTGTTCTTAAAAAGGAGATTGCAAAAAAGGAAGTATTATCCATGAGCAAATAACAAATAATTTCATCTAAGAAAAATTATCTCAAGTTTTAATCACAAACACACAACCGGGTATCACCCTTCAGCACAATACAGCAAAGTTTTAATCATCAGATAGAAGAAGAAATGGAAGAAATTGAAGCAAAATACCTCAAGAATGGCTACTGGAGCTGCTGGTCTTCCTCTCGCTGAGCACCGGTATTTTTGGCGCGAACTCCAGCTTCGGAAAGGAGGGAGATAGCTTGCAAGAGAGAGAAACAATTCTTTTTTTATGCCGTGAGGGATGAACAGTAGCTCCCTAAGTTGGGCGAGCTACTGTTCATCAATTGCAGATTTTCAATGGTATAGGGAGGCTGATGGTGCATGGTTTTGCTGCCTTTTCCTTATTTTGAGTTGTTTTCGGCCAAATGTTCAGTCTAATAGGAATGCTCTAACTAGGTGATAGATTACAAGTACTTACATATTTTTTTAAAACCTCATGTTTAGTGTACGAAACAAAAAGAGTTTAAAAAATATAAAACACATATTAAACATTTTTGATATTATATTTATACGAAAATACTTCAATTTGATTTAATTTCGGTACTTTTATGGACGGTATAATTGTTTATTTTTTTATTTTGATTTTAAATAAATAAAATAAAATCATTTTAAATTATAATAATATGAGATAATAAATATATTGATTTTGATCTTCTTTTTGCTAAGTAAGTGAATGAATGGCTTTATTAAACATCATTTCATTCATTTATTTATTATTTATTTTTCTTGAAAACACAAGCAAAAATTGGGAAAACATAGTAAATATATTAAATGCTTAATTTGTTGATTTTTATTTATAAAATTATATTAAGATAACATAAATATGCTACTAAATTTGAATATATTAAATGAAATAACTTGATATATATAACTGTTTTTTTAGTCTCAAATTTTTTGTTCAAATTTTTAATATACCAATACGTATTACTATTTACATTTTTTTTTTCATTCCTGGCTTTTATGCTATATTTTTACAACATTTTTTAAATTTTAAACCGAATGAAAGGCGTATGTTTTCCGTACCATTTATATTTCGTCCCATATATTATTAAATGAAATTTTTTTTTACCGTCGAGATTTATATAATATTTCAGCCTATCCCAAAATAAATTCCTCACTTCGCCTATCAATGATCGCTATTGCATTACTGGCTTTAAAAGAGAATATTACACTGGGAATACCACATTACCATATCCTTATCAATTGGATCATTGGATGTATTGGATTTATAAAATCAAAATTTAAAGGTGAAGATCAAACTTTGTGAGAGGTTCATGAGGGAAAAAAAATAATTTATATTAGCACAATTGTTTCGACTTAAACATAACACACGTACACTCGGGTTGGGCGTGCCTCCTCCTACACTTTGGTCCAAGCATAGCTAATCCATGTTCTTGAATTGTATAACTTCCTCTGCAGCATCATGACAATTAACTCGGACCATCAAATACCCTTACATGTAAAAGATTTGATGAAATGGCCCAACCCACCCACGTGCGTTTATGTCATATGGGAAGTTGGGAACTCATGGCTAGAAACAATCATTTTGGTTTTGATATCCAATAGGAATAGGGATAACAACAAGCAAAGTCCAGGTTGGTTAGTTAGCCTAGTGATAGGAGACTAGCTAGCTCGGTTAAATATTTTTATTTTTTGTTGCTAAATGTTTACAGTCTAAATGTTGAACTATTATTGACTCTACTGTAGAGAAAATGAAAACGGAGTAATCTACAAGATTGTTGCAAAGGAGGAGATATTTTAATCAGAGACAATTAATAATGATCATTGGGAAATGGGCTTCTCAAGATCTTTCGGAGTGGGAGTGACCACCAGCTTTGCAACCTAATTGTAGACCTTTCGAGATGCCTTCAACTTGCTGATACATCCTTGGGAATGCACAGCTTTAAATGATTGAAATGGATATTCTAGTGGTTGTGTTGTGGATTTCTTGCAAAACTTGAAACACTATTTATTATCGCAATTCGCAACATCCCCTAACCAATGTGCCTAATTTTAGTTGTTTTTTATTTTTAAAAAAAAAATCTTCTACAATGGAGTATTACCTTTTAAGGTTTTATACAATAAAATCACTTTTTGATAGTTGTAAATGAAAACTAAGAAAGAATAAACATTGATGCAATTAAGTTAATTTAAAAATAAAAACGTCATATATTCTCTTCCAAAAATCAGGACATTCATAGAAACATTTTAAAATTTTCAAATATATTTATCATTCTTTTAATACTTCTAAATTATTTTATTTTATTTTATTTTCATTGTACTTTTAAGTAATCATATGACTTGTTTTAATCTCTTATATTTAATTTAATCTTTTAACTTTATCTATTAATAATAAGTAAAATAAAATAAAAAAATACATCTACACCTTGAATTTTGAGGGGTTACACTTAGATCCCTCATATACTTTGTTTTTAGCCAATTTAGTACTCAAATTTTGCTATAAATTTTCCAGGAATCACTCAGTAGATAATGTCATAAACCATGTATTACCCCTCTTAAAACAGCCCACACAAAAAAAATAGTATTTCTCCCTCCTAACAAAGGTGGAAGTCTCTAAGATTTACCTGATATGGATGGTTTGCAGGATTAGGTTTTCTTCAATTATCTGCTTAAAGCATCACTATAACCAAATGATAGAAGAAAATAAAAGCATCATTTCATGGGACATCTCGTCACATCCTAAGAAACACAGTTGTTCAAAGATATATCTTGCAATCTCAAAAACTCTTAAGAACAACCCTTTCAGGGTCCACAGAGTGGAAGCCATAAGATAACAATACCCCCTTTAAATATCAATATCAATTAGAATAAAGAAAAATACAACAGTGCTAGCAGGATAAAACTTAAATAACCTTAGTCCAGATGTTTCTTCTAAAAACATCTATAATTTAAAACAACTCTCCAAGCCATAAAGCAAAAACCACCTCTGGTAAATTAAACATGATACCTCAGTTCCTTGACCTACCCCCTCTTCCACGGCCACGGCCACGGCCACGCCCACCACCTCTTCCACCATGACCACCACCTCTTCCACCATGACCTTTACCACCACCACCACCACCACCAAATGACTTATTGACCTCGGATTTTAACTTCATCTCTTCTGGCAAGGGAAGTATATGATCTACACATTTCCTGAAGCTAAAATCATCCACAGTGTCATCACCCCTTATGAGGAAGAAGCACCTACTTTTCCACATAGGATGGTATCGCACCTGAAATGCATTGATCCCTCCCCCAACCTTTTTATCTGGCTCTGGATGACCCTTCTTAAGTAAATCCATCAACACCATTTGCTCATACTGCAATACAATAATGTGCAAAGATAAGAATTTTAAAGAAATCAATTCTGATTAAATGCATTATACAATTCAGGCGTGTGGCAATTAATCCTGCTCTACAATAAATATCATAAAGCAATGGACTTGAGATGGAAATTATTAGTAAATTGTAAGCATTTTAGAATAATTTTTTTTCTTTCAAAGCAAAAGAGAGGGGAGGCTTAATTAAAGGGTGCATTATGATAGTGTCTAAATATGTGGGCAATGCAGCCTTTAGCATTTCATTCCTGGAGTTTTGTAATTTAGAGTCCACATTGTGTACATGATGGTTATGACCAGTATGCCCCAATTATGCAAGCAAAGAAGTCACAAAACAAAAAACACAACATTCCTGATTCCACATGAAAAGCAAGATGTACGAGTTTTTTTTTTCCTTTTTTGTTTGTAGATGCAATTTTCAGAACAGCAAGATAAACCCCCAAAAAATTGTTAATAGGAGAAAAAATAAATTATACAAAAGAGATTATCAATATTTACTAACAGCAACAAAGGAGAATAACAGAACAATTGGTTCACAGATACCAATCTAGTGTTCTACAGCACAAGTGAGTGAGGTTTTCTGATTGATGAAAACAAGACAATGAATTATCAATATCTGCTGAGACTACTAAGTAAAAGATAAAAGATGCACCATCCATTGTGCTACTGAAAGTTCATAATTCTTAAGACACCAAGACAGTCATCTATAGAAAATCTTAAGTAAAAAGTCACGCAATGCACAAGGCATCTTTATTGAAACCTTAAAGGAATTTATGGACCAAAGTAGGACAAACATATTTTTCCTCATTTATAATCAATTATGTATTCCTTTAAAGCAAACAACATAAATAAGAGACCAACAAGGTTAACTCGTATATCCCTATGTGAGGATCCCACCTTTGGATTCCACTTCCTACATGATCTAATGATCCTACCTCCCCAAAAATCATACTGACAATGTAAGTCATAAAACCACACTTTCTTTATTGGTATTGTTAATTACACATGCACCCAATTGGGGTCTTGACCACGCTACCTCACCTTGCACCTTCCTTTTTAAGGTGGGGGGGGGGGAGATACCTTTGCACTAGAGATCATTGGCAATTCACTAGAAGAAATGTTACCTAACTGGCAATTACCATATATGGAACAAGATGGGACAAGCCCATAACTAATGACGGAAGTTTCTGAGTCCAACTATTATCTATAATTGTATGGAACTATGGATTACGTTTCTCTTCATTCCTCTGCTTGGCCCTAGTCTAATTCATTACCCAAAATTCTACATCATTACACTCATACCACAACAAATAGAAGCTTCCATACTTTCTCTTTGGAACAAAAAAAGTCAACCGCTAACCCTACTACAAAACACACATCTAGGTGACTAGTTCACCAGACCTTTAAACCTGTACAACCAAATATAATAAATTCAGAATCACTCATCCATTGAACATCCAAATTTACTTCCACAAGAACAAATGCATGGAATATGTTATGGAAACAATAATGTATAATATCTCCATGACTAAATTGATGAACTAAACATTCAATCATTCAAACAATCCAACAATTCATGTGAAAGAATAAAAATTAAAATCCCATCAAGAAATCATTACACAATTCTTTTTTCAAAAATATTTTCTATTTCTGCAATAATGATACCAATATAATAATACTCCTTTGTATAAAACTAACTTTGGCTTATGACAGAGTACATCAGTAACCCTCTGTTTGCTTTCCCAAGAAAACCAAATAAAACAATAAAAAAAAGTTTCGAACTTCAGCTCTTTCAAATCAAACGAAACCCACAAAACTACGACATGGTTAAACCCAAAAAAAAACCCCACAAATCCACTTTTCTCAGCAATCAAAACATAAAACAAATCAAACTCTTTTCCCATGTTCCCCCCTCAGTTAGACCTTACACATCCAAAATTTCGCAACAAAAATAGTAACTTTCAATTCAATTCAATTTTTCTCATTCTTCCCAAAAGACCCACAACAGCATTATAAAAATAAAAATAAAAAAAATCAACTTTCTCAGCAACCAAACACACACACACAGAAAACTGTAAAATTACCGCGTTAACATCGAGGTTGGGAGGCCAGTAATGGAGAAACTTGTAGAAGTAATCGAACATCTCGACGGAAGACCCGAAAGTCTTGGGACCCAAGCACGCCCGACCCGATTCCTCCTCTTCTACTTGGCCATCCTCTCCTCCGGCTACCTTCTCCAACCGCTCTTCTTCCAGAGACTTCTCCTCCTCCTCCACCCTCTGCTTCTTATTCAAAACGACACCGTCCTCGTCGTCATCTAGTTTTTCAGGCTCTTCCTCTCTCGCTCGCTTCGACAACGACGAATCAACCCCGTTGTCATCGCTATTCGGAGCCGGGGCGGCTTCCGATGTGACCAGGTCCATGTCCTGGGCGCACGGGTTCACTTCGAGCACTCCTGCTACGTTCTCTTCGGCCATCATAAACCCTAGATTCTCACCACTACTACACCTACTGTGTCTGTGGGTTTAGATTTTATAGCCTTACGCTTACGGATCTCCGGGTTTTTTTGGTGCCGAACCCGGTTTTGTTACAAGGTTTTTTAGGTATGCGAGAGTTTTGGCGGTGGTTTTTTTTTTAATCTTTTGAAAAAACAACACAATATTGTTTTGTTTATTAAATGGATGTGAGATTAATAATTTTTAAAGTTTTAAAACTCTTTAAAAAAACATGAGATTTAATGTACTTGTGGGGTTTAAAATAAAATTTGTATACAAATTTATAGAAGGGAACATGTGTAGAGATAGATTTGTGGAACTCATGTGTGTCTCACAAGTCACAAATGACAAATATTAAATAATTAACTTGTTCTATGAAATACACATCATATTTCACCCTTGGCTCAAAATTGAATTTGTTTGATAATAACAAAACAAGATTGACAAAGCAATAACCAGCCAAAACAAGAAAATGATACTTTTTTTTTTTTTTTTTCTAAAATATCTTATTAAAGTTATTATGCAACAACCACCATTGATTGTGATTCACATTGTGATTTTTAAACCACTACATATGAGTAAAATGAAATTGTGTAATTGAATATCTATCGGTTTATCCATACCCATATCTCCAAAATATTGTGTATATCAATTAAATTCTCAGCATTATTAAATTTTCATAACTAATACCACATGCGTAAATATAACAACATTTTAATTACAATTGTGTCATGCTTAAATGGAAGATTATTAATATAATGGCCATGCTTCAGAAAATATAGACATTGCATTCTGAATTAACTATTTCCCCTTTTTATCGCAATAAATTTTATTTTTCTTGTCAGAATTTTTTTTTTTTCCTTCAACTTTTCAAATTGTTTAAAATCATATATAGAACGGCCTTCATCATAGGCCCAATAGTTGCAAGCGGATCAATTGGAGGTCAATCATGAAATACGGTAGGTGATTATGGGTTTAAATAAAAACTTGGGCTTTGCAAGTAGAGTGCAAATTGTGATTTGTGCCATAGAAGATTGGCCAGTTGCAATTTGCTTATGGACAAAACTTAGGTACTTCAAGTTACTAATTGAATTTAATAATTTGATTGCATTGGTCAATATGTTACATAGTTGAGTTTAATCCAATCGTCTTTAGAAAAAGATAACACATTTTATGTTGCATGGATCAATTTAATTATATGGTCGAATTTAATTAGAAAACTTAAAATGCAACAACTAAGTAAGTGTGTGAGTTTTGCGCTTTGAATATAAACTTTTAGCCGGTAAAGGGGTAGGTGTAAGAGTGGGAGCACATGTTCTCTCATGCACTCACTTATTTATGTATTGGCATATAAAAATTAGTAAGCCCAGTGGTAATCTCTCCCCAAAAAACTCCCCTCTATGAGGATGTGAGTTTGAGCCCCGGGAACTTCAAAATATACGTGTGTGTGAGTTTAGATTAGAATTTCTATCATATTTCAAAAAAAAAAAAAAAAAAAAAAAACTAGAAAAGCTTAAATTTTCATATTAATTTGAGATGATCTAAAATGTTATATAGAGAATAGGCTCTCTTTTTATTTTTTATTTCCGTCCCTCATAATTAATATGTATTTGACTCGAATTTGAGACATAAATTTCCAAAAGTATGTATGAACTCTTATTTTTATCATTGCATGCAATAGTAATTAGTTTCCCTTTATAAGAAAAACTACGGTTCGAATCCTCCCATCCTCTTTTTGTAACTATCGACGAATTCAAAGGCTCTATTTGTTTTGGTGGAAATTGTTTTCCACATTTGTTGGTATTTGGTATAATAAATAATACAAGTAAATACAAAACGGGAAATTATATAGTAGTCCGGGAGCACAAGGTCAACTTGCTGACCTTGTACTCCCGTCCTATTAAAACAAACCATTTGGCAAAACAATCTGACATCATTTAAAAGGTAAGCAACTTATTTAAGAAAGCTAAATGGCATTAGTGTAGAAAATGTTCCGTTAAGCAATAACATTTGAAAATAGATATCAATTAAAAATCTAGACACTCAATTCTTTACTCGCTTGGCTAGCCCATCTTCAAGTATGGCTTGCTCCTCCAAGGTCCAATCCAAGGAGATACCCGATTTGTGCTTCAAGGCTGAGCTCTCCGGCGCTGCTCCTAAGTTCTAGTTGTTTGGGTTTTCTCCGGCTGCTGCCACGTGTCTGTTGAACGAACAAGAAGATAAGTCTTTAATGGGTTTGCCATCCAAAACTCCTAAAAGCTTTTGAAATCCCAAAACCCCATAAGAAAATTTTCAATTCCAAACCCCAAATACCCAGTAAAACCCAATTCTAGAACCAGATAAAAAATTAATTAAAAAAAACAGAGATTAAGAAATTATATATAAATATATATATATATACACAAACACACATAATACTGTGGAGTTACATATATATTATTATGAGACTAAAGGGAGCTTTTTTAGAACTGAAATTGTTGAAAATGGTTGAGAAAGAGAGCGCAGGTCTACTAGGAAACTAGATATAGAGAGAGAGAAAGACTAGAGTGAGGGTTTTTACCTTTGAACTTTGAAGGTATAATTCTTTTGTACTTCAATTAATATTAATATTTCTTCTTCTTTTTTCCTTTTTAAAACTTGATCTGCAAAATGTATCTATATTATATTGAAAATCTCCTCCTTATATGTGTAAGATTTAACACAGAGACCACTAGTCGGATCACCTTATTTTTTTCCTGGACTAACAGCTACTCAGATAGCTCTGCTGACATTTTGTTTGTGTCTCTCTTTTTTCCTAATTTTTAAATTGACGTGGGGTCCACATTATTTTCAATTGAAACTTGACGGAACAATTTGAACGCTAACGCCATTTAGCTTTCTTTAATGAGTTGCTTACCTTTTAAAGGATGTCAGATTGTTTTGCCAAATGATTTGTTTTAATAGGATGGGAGTACAAAGTCAGCAAGCTGACCTTGTGCTCCCGGACTACTATATAATTTCCCATTGAAAACAAACCAATAAAATAATAAATCATTTATTAACGGTAAATTCCTTGTCTTTTGCTCTTGTTTCTCTCTCAACAAACCAATTGTTAAACTCTTTTTATTGTTATTTATCGACCATTGACTTTTCTTTTCTAAAAGTAATTTTCAACTTAAGCCATTCACTTTTATATATATATATATATATATATTTTTTTTTTTTTCTCTGTAGATTCTGAATTTAGGATCTATTTTCCAATTTGAGACTCACAAAAGGCTCAAAAAGTATAAATTATTTGTCTATTTGGGATATGTTTGGGTGAATTAAAAGATTTTGCTCATATAATTATTTAGAATTACAATAAATAATAATGACTTTGGTGCAAGTAAACAACAAAAAAATGTTTTCTGATTAATTATTAGAATTACAACCCAAAAAAACAGGTCAATTTTTTAAGAAATTATTTTTCAAAAATATTTTCTATCGAAACAAGCAAATTACTTGTTGGAATTTTTGTCATTTTCTTATGTGCAATGTCCTAGTCAATTCAGCCGCGTGGACTTGGCAATTTTCTATTTCTCCTTGCTTAAGCATGTCCTCAATATAAATATATATTCCTCATTCAGTCCTTCGGGCACCAAACACTACCTACAGAACACAAAACAAGGTATGGAAAATTGAGCCTGCCTGCCAAGCCAAATGGCCTCTAACTCTAACCTGTACTATACTGAATTAGTGTGCGTACTTCGGTGCAAACTGGACCTCCAATTCAAATTTACAAGGAAAAAAAGAAAAAGAAAAGGGTCTACGATTTATATTAGTTTTTTTTTTTTTTTTTAATGATTCTCTCAACCAAAAACAAATTGGACCTAATAGGCTAATAATTATTAAAATAATCCTAACGAGCCAATCAAGGTTTGCTAGTATCATGTTAGTATTGTTGTTCATAATTAGGTGAAAAAACTAATGCAATCATACCAAACCAGAATTTCACCTTTGGATCTAAAGCATGAACCCAAAAAAAATTAGGTATATACAAGAATGATTTTTTCAAATAAAAGATTTAAGATTAAATTAATACACAAAAAATAAAACTACCATTTCTTCGATGTTAACAAAATAAAATATATAAAACATTTGTTTCTTAATATATTTTTTAAATAGATTATTTTAAAAATGGAACTTGATGTTCTTTTAAATTTTGCAATAATTTTTTTTTTGAAGTACAAAAATCAAAGAGCCATTTAGAAATAATCTTCCTTATTTGTTGTGAACCTAGTGTTAATAACATTCTTGGTTGAAAATGTTGTTTTACTAGTTGTAGTATAAATACAATAATTCTAGATACAAGTTAGTAAGCTATTGATCTTTCGGTCTTTACCAACCATTGGCACAATTTAGAAGAAGAAAAATGATAATAAATAAAAAATATATGTGTACTTCAAAATTATTATAACATCCATTAAAAATTAGAGAGAAAAAAAAATACAAAATATATAAATAAAAAAGAAGAATCACACATATGCAAATCCAATAGTAGGGAACTACTTTATACTAGAATTAAAGGAGTAACCTTACTCGAATATGCCCTTAACCTCTTTTTTCTCATTTGCCCTTAATTTTCTATTGATTAGGAATTTTTTTAACCAATTTATTTACATAAAACACCAAAAACATTATTAAAAAAAAAAAAGTCTTTCTTTTTCTTTTTTTTTTTGGATAGAATGGCGACATGTTAAAGGCCGGCCGAGGTTTTTTTTTTTTTTTTTACTCTTTGAACCAATTGAATTCTTAGGGTTAAATGTAATTTTTGGAGCCAAAACTTTAATATTTATTTAATTATATTTATGTATATTATAAAAATAAAATAAAAAATAAAGTTGGAGGGAGTGTTAGACCGGAAGATCATGGGATCATGGCCCCCTTGGCGTTAACGTGGGTCCGTCGTTGTCATTATGTTTTTTTTTATATTGCTTATTTTGGTTGTTAATGAGTATTTTTCCCAAGAATAAGGAATACCTAACTCGACCGTGACCATAAAAAAATTGAGCCTTTAAGGCTTTAACTCAACCATTTATTTATTTATTTTTATTTTATTTGAGGTAGGTTTTAACTCAACCTGATAATTGTTTTTATGATTTTTTTATTAATCTTTTTATCATGGGGGGTTTGGAAGATTTAATTTGTACACTTAGCATGGCCGTGATTGGAAGTGATACTACGTGTAAGCAAAGGGCTGGATGCACAAAACTAGGATACTGGTTTTTCGTCAAAAGTAAAGCAGATCAAAAAGTCAAGATGTTATTCAATGTAACAGTCTCGTTTAGCCAAAAAAAAAAAAAAAAAAGTCTCAATTCAAAAATATCTTATTAATGATTCAAGCTGGCCTGCTATAGCTGCTTCTGGGAAAATGTTGCATACATTAATCTATCTATTTTAAAAAGAAGCTAGTGGTACTTTCAAGCCAATTGCATAGAAAATTGGATTTATTCAATAATACTCTGTATTATTTAAAAAAAAATAAAAAAATTTAGCCACCGTTTTTGTTGTATTATTAAAAAAAATAAAAAATTTAGCCACCGTTTTTGTTGGACTTATTGTGATTGTGGGTGTTCGCCTTAGTTTTTACTTCAATAAGAAATCCACACCACTAACAATGACTACATTTTTCTATTTTAATAATATCAATGACTATATTTAATTATTAGGTAAAACTTAAGTGTAATTTTTTACGTCAAGTACATTAAGTTCTTAGTTAAATTCAAATATATTGAATTTAAATATTATTGAAAAATATAACATTGTTTGTGTTTTATTGGTTAATGTAACCATGTGTTTGAATTCAATTGGAAAACTTAATGTACCTAACCTAAAGAATTGTACCTAAATTTTACCCTTAATTATTTTTACAAATTACATAAATATAAATCTATATCTATCTATATTATAATGTAAAAAATTTTTTTTTTTTTTTTTACTTTTGGTTGACTTCATAATATTGCACCACATAAGTTCGATCTCACAATTTTACACCTTATTATTTTAATATATATTTTATAATTGAATATAAATTTTATTCTATAATTAAACATTTCATTAAAATCTTGACATATCATATTTTCTTTAATAGAAAAATTATATTGTTTCATGCATATATACAAACACAAACATAATAAATGTCTAATACTACAATATATTCAATTTATAAACACAATAATAATAAATGTCTTTTAATAATTATCAATTTTCATATTTAAACAAAAAATTAAAAAAGATAAAAAAAATCATATTATGTTAAACTTTCTCGTGAGTTGCACAAGTTACCTTAAGAGCAGTTTAGTTCCCTCTCCCATTCTCCTCTTACTTTGTTAGCCCCCTAACCCTTTCTCTCACTCCACAAGTCTTTGTGTATAAATTTCAAATTGTTTTTTCACATAAAATAATGCCACATTAGAGTTTTGTATTACATTTTAAAATCTTATAAAAAGGTAAAACTTAAGTATAGTTTGTTAGGTCAAGTATATAAGATTCTTAGTTGAATTCAAATACATTGAATTTAAATATTTTTGAAAAAGACAATATTATTTATGTTTCATTGGTTAATGCAATCATGTGTTTGAATTCAATTAAAAAACTTAATCTATTTGACTTAAGCAACTATACCTAATTTTATCCCTCATAGAATAGAATTAACACATAAAACAATATCACATATCACGTTGAAGTAACTTATGTAAACCCTCCATAGTAAAATACTAAAATCAGTAATAACTTTAAAGACCGTGTGAATCTAGCGTGCCCACAAATTGCTGACATGGGGCGAGTTCAGTGGACCTAACAAGGAGCACAGGGATACAGTGGTACTAAGCAGCAGTGAATTATTAAAAACTTTCATGAAGCTTTAAAACTGGATAACGACGAGACCAGTAAAGCAGCGTGACAGATCCTATGACGTCCGTTACTATGATAACACGCACTAACAAAACCGTAATTTGCCACTTCGCTTTGGACGGACGTCACCGAGCCTAGACAAACGCACCGGCTTTGTCTAAACCCGAACCTAACAACATGAGCTATCTCGTATAAAAACAAACAAAACTCACTCTTTGTATTTCAATTATATTATATTTATATATATTTCTAAAGTGAAAGCTTTGAGAGCGTTTGCGACTTTATCTAAGGAAGCTGAAAATTCAAAGTCTTTCGAGGAAATCAACAGGTACTTTCTCAGCTTTGGCTTTTTAGTTTTTATACTTTTCTCAATTTGCATTCTGTGTTTGTGTGTTTTTTTGTTGTTGATTTAGCTTGGGGTTTTTGAAAAGATCTTGAATTTGCTGAGGTTTGGTTGTGATTGGCGATCTTAGGGTTTTGTATTGAATCGTGCTGGTAATTTGTTGAAACTTTTTTTACTGTTGGGGTTTTTGAGGAAGAAGTTTGGGAATTTGGGTTGGTGGTGATGCAATCATGCAACCCTTTTGTTTGGTTGCTGAGAAAACAGAGAAAAGTTTTTTTCTTTTTAAAATTGTTAATGAAATTGATTTTTTACTGGGTCAAATGGTAATTGATTATCTGCATTTTGTGAGAGCCAAACAGGGAGCTGAAATGGGTTGCCTTTGTAGGAAATTTAAAGCTCTTCATATGGTGATTGTTTTTTGGGGGGTTTTGATTTATGGTGATGTTGGTAGAAATGAACTTTTTTTCTTTTGAGGGGAAAGGGAAAAGAGAAAGAACAAATAAAAGTTGGAATCTTATAATTCCAGAGTGCAGCTTTCAATTCAATTTGTTTCAATTTCCAAGATTTTCTATTGCTTTTTTCGTGCTTGCTGATGAAACTGAGAAAAGTAGAAGGGAAATGGGCATTTCAAAAGTGATGTTTTATGTTTCTTTACAGAGAAATTAAACCCATCATGAAGATTTTTAGTTTTCTACTTTTAGCTGTGAACTTGTGAATGAATTTCATGATTACTCGGCAGCAAAACTGTTTAAATAATATGGAATATTAGTTATGTTTTGCCAAATTATAAGCTTGTTGACAACCTTGGAACTTAATTTAATTGTGGTTATGTTATGCTGTATTAGGGGCTTTGGTTTGAGTCAGAATGGGTGACCACCTGGTTTTGTGTGTTGACCGCCTCATTACACCCGAAAGTTTGCAATCACTGCAAGAGGCTGAGGCAGCCCTGGGATCTTCCGGAGAGAGTTCTGGCTCACATCCTGTTGATCCACCCACCTGTTCCATTGATGTTGAGGGTGTGGGGGAACATCTGTCTGACGAAGAAGAACCACTGATTCAGACGGTGGAATGTCGCATTTGCCAGGAGGAGGATAGCATTAAGAATTTGGAGATCCCTTGTGCTTGCAATGGTAGTTTGAAGGTATTTTATTTATTTTTTAATAAAATGCTTTCCTTTCCAAATTTGAAATGTTTGAATATCCAAGGGTTCCATTTCTTCTTGACTTTTGCTTACTATGGAATTTGAAATGTAATATTCCATCAAGACTAAATACTAAAAATTTTGGTCATGTTTCCATACGGAGTAGATTATCACTTTATAGTGTTTTATTATTTGCTTTTTGATAATTGATGCTTGAACCAATTCCTTGGGATTTAATTATTAACATGATGTGTGTTTGATGGTGTTTAGTTCATATTCTGAGGCATGTGTTTGTTCACCATTTACCTTTATCTATCTAATTGGTCGGGCACTGGTCTCATGTAATAGAATCAAAAGGTAAATGTGGGCTATACAATTGGGTAGCCTGTCCTTTTTGGATGCAAGATCTCTCCCTCATTAAACGGGTAGAGGTACTACTACTACCACTTGGCTACAAGGCCTAGTGATCACTATTTTTATTTTTTCTGTTAGAAAAATGCAACCTTCATGTTAACGACATTGCTCTAATCAAGCTAGATCGTTGTATTGGGACATGGATTCATCACCCCAAAGTGGTATGTGTCATGCATATCAGCTGTTGCAAAGATATGGCTACCTTAGATGTAGCTGACATGTTAAAAACGTATTCCCCAAACTCAATAGCTGGATATGAATCTCTGTTCCTTTTTTTTGTTGAATTCCAATGGCTTATTGTTATAATTTATTAATTGATCACAAAAACTGACAACCTATCTCCCCTCCTCCCTCTCCCCCTCCCCATTGGTGTCCCCCCCATCTTCTTCATTTTATACAGTTTGCTCATAGGAAATGCGTTCAGCGATGGTGCAATGAGAAGGGAGATATAACTTGTGAGATATGCCATAAGGTAACCCCCCGCGTTCTTAGTGTCTGGAATTGTTGCTCTCTTCATTTCTGTTCAGTAAAGATTATAATAAGATGATTTCTGTATGTTGGATTAACAGTATTTGATAATTATATTCTTGGAAATTAGCAACTTATTTAGTTTCAGAAATTGGCCAGGGTGATAGTTTTCTATTTCACAGTGATTTGTGAGTCACAACATACATCGTTGTATCATGAGCAGTGATATCTGGTGTTGCACAGGTACCAAGTGGGATAATGTGTTCTATCATTTATTCGAGAGAACTTGATACCTTCTGATAATGTTTTGTTTTAATATTGAAGGGAATTGTATTTTATATGTGATATGCAGATTGTAAAGTGTTGATTTTTTTAGGGCAAGGGTGGGTACTTTCAATAACATGGTCTCCTATTGGAGTAAAATATTTGTGTTTGTTTGTGTGTATTTGCTCAAAATGCTTATAATCATATGCTCTTCATAAGCTAGTTCCATTTTAGAGTTGAGAAGCCAAATTAGTTTATCAAGTTTCATGGAAAAAATTCTCTCTTTGCAGCCTTACGAACCTGGTTATACTGCCCCACCTCCTCCACCTCACTCTGAAGATACTACAATTGATATAAGGCAAGTTTGAACTCTGTCCCCCATGCTTACTGCTGTTATTGACAAATTATTTTGATTGCTTGTTGGGTGGATGGACTTTAGAAACATAAACAACGTATAGCTAGATATAGTGTGCACTTATAAAAATAAATAGATATAGTGTGCACACACACACACCCTCTTGTCTACAAATAGTTACTTTGTAGTTCTTTTCATCAGGGTCACTATAAATGGACTTGAATCTTACATGTTAACATTCTCTTTTGTTTCATGGATGTGTCTCACAGTGAGGGCTGGACGATTTCTGGTACCCCTTTGGATTTGCGTGACCCTCGACTGTTGGCAATGGCAGCAGCAGAACGCCATCTTTTGGAGGCTGAATATGATGACTACGCTGATACTAATGCTAGTGGAGCTGCATTTTGCCGCTCTGCTGCTCTAATTGTAAGCCATAAAAACCACTTCTTAAATTGAATCTATATGTTAGATGTCTAAAGGTTCTGGTTATATAGGAATCAATGTCTTGGTGATATGGGCCCTTTCACAGGCAACACCTTGGATACACTTATTGTCAAATGGAAAAGGAAAAATTATTTTTGTGGTCTCTATGGACCCTTGTCACTTGAATAATTATCAAACAACATTACAGTGCTGTGTGGTTAAGGTTTAATTCTTTTCTTGTTTCTTCGCAGTTAATGGCTCTTCTGCTGTTAAGGCATGCCCTATCCCTTACCACTGCTGATGGGGATGATGATGCTTCCACTTTTTTCTCTGTAAGTAGGATATGGGTGTTTCAATTTGTCTTAGAAAAAATTCACATTGTTGCAGTGTTTAACTAAATTGTTAATGCTTAACAGCTTTTCTTACTCCGGGCTGCTGGTTTTCTTCTCCCATGCTACATTATGGCCTGGGCCATCAGTATATTGCAGCGTCGAAGACAAAGACAGGTTAGCATTTGGTTCTGCTGTTTTGGAGGAAAGAAATGTTGATCAAAATATATTTTTCAATTAGTGCCCAGTAGTAGCAATGAGGTTGATTTTGCAAGGAAAATATATTTGAATTAGGCATGCTCCTCAGACACTGAAAATATTGTTGGGATTGCTCTTTGAACTACTTTTTTAATCATTTAAGAGAATTTTCCACTCGGTATCCTTGGACTTAAGAATCTGTTGAATTTTGGCTAGCAACAATCTTTGAAGGAGAGTTTTTGTAAGGAAATGATGTCTATTCAACGAATGAAGTTTTCTTGGATGTATTTTTTCTTGCTTCCTTTTCCTAATTGAAATTTGTCTGTTTGTCTGTCTGTCTCTCTCTACTATTAATTATGTCCAAATTCTATTCAATTTTCTGTGACATACTCGAGAGTTTCTGGCTTGTTTATTTGTTAATGCTTTAATTTTAAAATTGTTGTAAATTATTTTTCTTAGTATTTTTTTTTATTAATTTGTTTATACATAATTCTATCGATTCAGGAAGCAGCAGCACTTGCAGCAACTGAAGTAGCATTTATGCTGCAAGCTGGACAACATCGGGCCTTGCAGTTCACCATAGCACCAGGACCTCCTATGACCATAGCACCAGGAAGCAGTAGCACTCCCCATCAGGAACCGCTTCATTGATATGGCATGCATAACTGTGGTAAGATTCTGCATTGGTGGAGCAGAAACTTGGAATTGGAAATTTGAGCATGCTGTTTAATTTACTACTAGCAGTGAGAAAATTGGAAGGCTGTGTTTTTCTATTCTGTGAATTTGTATCTTTAGGGTTGTCTATGACCCTTTCTCGTATTTTTAATTTTAATTTTTTTCCTTTTTTGAATCTCCTCCCATTTCTCTCATCATGTTTGTACATATAACTTCGATCTTACTGCAGCAACAGTTCTGCTGGTTGGGAAACTTGTTATCTTAGTAGAGCTGTTTCTCATATTATTATAATTGCAAACTATCTTGGATACTAGAATTTATGTTGTGAACATGTATGTAACAACTTGATGATGATGATGATGAAGTTTTTCTACCAGCAAAGGAGCACAGTACATTTCTATTATGTGTAAAACTTTGGTATAGTTATTTAGGTACTTCATCTTTAGGTTTCCAATTCAATTCAATCATTTGGCCTTGGAAAGGAAACTGTAACTATACATAAGAAAGTGTATTGTCCAATAAGCTAATAAGCCACATGTCACATGGTTGTGCTGCATTAATTAATAAACCACATGGTTGAATTTTATTGGACAACATACCTAAGTAACTGTACCTAAATTATGCCCTTATATTATATTCACAAATGACCTTTAAGTTTTCAAATAAGCTTGCTAGTACTATTTAACTCGCATTTTGTATATATTTGAAAGCTTAGAGAGCCACGCCATGCCACATGGCAAGACGGTAATGCTCCAATGCTTTTCATGCTTTCTATGTTTCAACGTCTCTCTTGCCAAATTTCTCTTCCCTTTTATCTTTTGCATAGCTTAGTTGTTTTTTTAACCTACTTAATATGTATGGTGTTTCTTTAGTCCAAGAGCTTGTTATAATGCTTGTCTGGCCTTCTGGTTTTCAAATGAAATCCTTTTTTTGGATGGATTTTATGCTGTTTGTGCAGAAGCAAAACTCTACACAACTATTGGTACATGCCAACTTTTAATCCACCTGCTATAAAATATAGATTTAAGGCCAGTTTATGCTTGATTCTTTACACAAAGATGATTCTTGTTCTTTTCTTCTTAGATATAATTTAAATATGATTAAGCAATGATTGAGATGTTAATGATCCTGAATTTGTACTAAGTTTAACGCGTATTCTGGTTCTTTGTCAGGAAAGCCTTTAGTCCTTCACCATTTAATTTATATTTATTTTTCGTTCTCTCTGGATAGTGGTCCCCAAAAGAATTTGGGATGACGCTAACAAGTTTTGCCGACCCATCTCATTGAAGCTTCTTATCTTGTATTACCCTCTCTTTATTTATAAACATAGGTTCTGGAATCCTAATACTTTAGTAGGACCACTCTTAAGATTCTGCAAAGACACCCTACTTTGATTTAACTTTGTTATTTCTAATTTAATGTCCCTCATGTATGTTAAGACAGAATAGATTCTAGCCTTGTCCCTCACACATTCTTATATAGATGTCCAGAGTTCTGATACAAATTCATGATTCCAAGTTTGATTGGCAGCATTTAACGTAGAAGTGCATGCTAAATTTTACAAGTACACAAACATTCAGAATGAGACGTGTGCATGCTACCATAGATGAGGTTGAGAGTGCTAGCTGATGATATGAATAAGCACACACATGATCTATAAGAAAAATAATTCAGTGATTCTTTAAAGTTAAATGTGATGGTGAAGGATGATTTTGGAAAGCAAGAATTCATTGATTCTTTTGCTTTAGTACAATACTAGAAGCAGAGGCCCACATTATCTAACCTCTAGTATACTACTTGGTCTGGACCATGACCAGTCCCCATCCTTCCTTACTTAGACTACTTTTCTGTCTCACACATTAAATTTAAATTGTGAAGAAGCCCTGTGCTTTTAGCATATTTTGTTCTTGTTTTTGGGATTTTATAAGTTAACGTGGTTGAAAGAAGTGGGGGAAAAAAAGAAGAGAGGGAAGAGAAAGATGGTCTTCATGGATAAGCGAGAACAAAATAAAGAAAGAAAAGAACAAGGCCAGAGATATTGAAGCCAAATGTGCATTTCCTTTGAAACTTTGAATGGAGGATTCAGGGCTGGGCAATCCGAAGAGAGTGCAAAGAAAAGCATAAAGGAATTCCATTTAGCACAAGAAACCAAGATTGTGATTTCTTGTTGCATGGAGAGAAGAGCTTGGAATTCTAAAGCTAGTTAGCATAAAGCAAGTCTTGGTGCATAAAGCAAGTGTTTGGTTATTTTTGGGTTTTTGGGAGGGGTTATTCCCCACCCATTTTCCAACATCTCTACTTTTGATGGCTTCCTTGCTACTATAGCAATCTAAATATCCAGCTGAAGCAGATTTTGATATTTCTTTTTCTATATAATAATATTCATCTTTTCAGTAACATTGTAATAATCAGATAAGTTTTCTGCTTAAATGTTTCTCTAACTTCCTCCACATTTTCTGCAACTAAAATGGAGGATTAGGGGAAATAAATTGGGTTAAAGGATACATTCATGATTAGATTTTTGAATATAAAGATGTAAAAAACCTACATTAATCTCAAGAGGGTAGCCTAATAGTTGGGTAACCTAGATTTTTGAGTCGTAATATGCACTTTGGAAAGTATAAGTTGAGAGTTTGGCTCCCCATGAAAACGAATCCCTTTAGACCACCGCCATAGCCATTAAACCTGGTAATTATCTGGTGCGTGTGAGAGAGGAGAGGGGGTGGGGGGGGGGGGGGGGGACTGCATGTGTGCCCATGAGATTAGTCAGGAGAAAAATTTTTGGATACCCATGTTATAAAAAAAAAAAAAAAAAAAAAAGGGAAAAAATATGAGATATATTAAAGCAACTGCATCAGTTAAGTAGAAAATACATGTGTAATAGCGTATGGAAACTATTTTATCAGTGTAAGAACATGTCAGCATGGTCAAATTACATGGCCAGTTGGCTAAGATTTCAAAAGTTTTTGTTGGTCTTGGTTTGGTAAGAAAAGAACATGGCAAGATAGATGTATGTAGGGAAACAAAAATGAAAAGATACTTGGCTTCCCAAGGATAAGGTTCCAAACTAACTTTCTATTCAAACCTGTCAGAGTCTTCTAAAACAGCCTTTTATTGCTTCTATAGCAGGCTTATGATTGAGGTGAATCTTAAACTTCCCTACATGTTCTGGGGCCTCCCTGTGCTTTATGCTTTTAGCCTTCCAAATCCCATAAAAGATAAAACCTTCAGGCTTATATTCTCAATAGGGAGTCTCAAGACACACCACATATTCTCTCATAATCGCTTAGTAAGATTCATACCTCTATAGCTCCTGTTTTTGCAGAGTGCAAACATGAGTCCTTTGGCATATAGAGGAGTCATCCTTGTTTGTATTGGTCTTTTAGCTCTTCAACTAGAGGAGGTTTCTGGCCTGAGAAGCATTGATCTTGCTCTGAAATGGGACAAAGTGCAATCACCATTTCTTAAACATTTGAGAGTCCTAAAGGTTGTTGCTGTGGAGGATTTGCATACAAAGCTGAATTTGGCACCTGCACCTTCAATTGTGTTTGATCCCAATCAGTCAAACAAAAGAACAGTTCGAAAGGGATCAGACCCCATTCACAATAGGAGCTGACATGCTGAACCTGTCTCTTTTACTATGGAGAGAGAGGTGGTAAGGGGTTTTCTCAAAGGAAGACATGGCTAGTGGCTATCACTGATGCAAAGAGAAACACAAAGGATGGTTTACATTACATTCTGCTTCTCCAAGAGTTTCTTGAAGTGGATTGCCTGGATTTCTATATGTTCATTTGTTTCAGTTGAAGCTTTTTATCAAGCTGAAGAAATTGCAGCTAAAATCAATCTGTGAGCTAGTAGTTACTCTTTATCATGTAATCTTAGGTCCTAACTAACAGCTGAATTCTATAAGAGGATGAGAGATGCTGGTTCATACATACTATATATAGTAAATTTCCAATTTTTCTATATGAGGAAAGAGAAGAATTTCAATAGTTTTGCATTGGTTACTCTACTTGCATGGATACAGTTAATTAATAGAATATATTTTCTTTTGCTATTATAGCCAATTCTAATTGTTGATTTAATTTATTCATTGTTCTCTACCATGTTTACTCAAATTAATATTGTATGCACTTACCAAAACTTGTTTTATAAACTCAGAGGTCCATCTTTCATTATATGATACTTTTCTTCATCTGTTCAGTTTAATGCTGGGTTGAGGGTTTGAAAGGAGGACTAAGAGGCTAACTAAAGTTTTATGCAAGTGCTCTGTAATAATCATGCCCAAGGCATTTTTAATTCTGAAAAAAATTGAAACAAATAAAAATTAAGTGATCAAAAACCTAAACAGATCTTCAAAAAGACTAAGTTTGTGCCTCTCTCTGATATGCCCACATTTAGCCAAATATTTAGTGATTTACATATGGTGCAAGGTCAAGAGATTCCAACCACTCTTTCAAGTGGGTGTTTGTCATTTCAATTATTCTGTAATGGAAACTGAGATCTTCTATATCTGTTTGTCTTGTGAATGTTAAATCGTATCGAAGATATCTTACGTGAAAGTGCTTCCCAAATCATATCCACAGCATCACCAGGCTGTGATGGATACTGATATTCGAAATGATGTGCAATCTCCTTCAATTTTTCCCACATTTTAGTCCACTTGTCTTGCTTGATTCCACGAAGAAGATTCAGTAGGTAACCCTTCTTTACAGCATCAGATGCGCGGACAAATAAGCAAAACTGCGAGTAGTCTATGACATCTTCAAATGGTAGCTCAATTTGATCACTAATAATCACAGGAACACAATGACTTGCAATGGCATCGAAGAGGCGATTTGAGGAAGGGGTGTCTCCAGCAATATTTAGGCAGAACTTGGATGATGCCATCCCTCGGCCTGCACTGTTAACCCCATTCCCTCCGATGCTGCCAAATGTGAAGTGTACGTCTTTCTCATCTTTGAGAAGGTAATACAGTTCTTGGCGAATGACTCCTCCCTGAAAAATATTTAACATGGAGATTAGATTGACCGATATGGAGTAAGAAATCATCAAGCAATTAAAAAATAACTGTTGCCAAAACTATAACATTAAAAAGAGAGAAAGAAAGCACCACAAACAGCTGGTTTGTTGAAAGGCGAGCAATAAAGACAAAAGAGAGAATCATAACCACAACAAAAAAATCTAGCATTAGAAGTTTTATTACGTTAATCATTTCTCCTGAAATTAATAAAGAGCATTTTTTATATGCGGTATGTAATTAGGATAACTTACACGTTTTCAACATATGAAAGTAAACTAAAGCAAAACTTTCCCATTGCCTATAGATTTTTAATCTCTCTCAAGATGATGAAGTGTAAGCCAATTACAAACTTCCATTTGCTTGAGAACCTAGAAACATAGAAATCCAAAACACTGCCTCAGCTGGGGGATTGGCATCTGTAAATATTGTCCATTCTTTTTTTCTTTGGCTAGGAAGCATGCATCCTATATGAGCTGTAATAATGGTACAATTGATGATATATCTAATTCAATACCTACTGCCACCAAAAGCCTTGTGGTTTTGCCCAACCTCTCCCAAGAACCTGGGTTCAAATCCACCTTCCCCACTTGTTGTAAGCCAAAAAAAAAAATACATACTGCCTACTGGGTCCTGCCCAGATATTTTCCTGACATTTCAGTCAACAAAATGATTCTAACCATTTGATTCAGGAGATAGATAGGCCAAGAAACATTATCATGGTGCTTTTTTTATGAAGTTATGACTGAATTGAAACACAAAACGATCGGTAATACCAAGAATCCCCCCCAACTCTTTATTTATTTTTACCTGGTTTGGGTATTTTACTATAAGTAGAACCAACTTGGAGAAAAGTGTAAATAAATGGTAGCTCCAACGTAAATCAACAATTATGTTACTGTCTTTTTTTCCAACTTATTATTGAAATTTGACACTTCCCTATTACTTTATCATGAAGGGAAAGAAATCTATGTTCTCTGCTTTAAGCTGCAGTTATTATTATGGAGTCTGAATCACATTCGAAGTCATTCCAATACCAAATTCAGGATGGTATGAGCTAAACACAAAGCATTTCATCATACCTTCTGCATCCTATTTACAATTCGACAAGAATAAAATACATAAATGCGTGTGGTAATTAATTCCAAAGCTGGGGGATAGCATAAGGCCATACAAAGAATAGAGGTACATAGATGAAGCAGTAATAGACCTCATAATAATTCATATTTTATAGTAAGAGGGAAAAGAAGAACAACTCACATCTTTCCTATATACTGCCCCTTGGAAATACACCAATATAGGACGTTTGTCAAATGGGGCTGATTCACCATTGGAAACAGTCCTCACTAAATGCTTGTAAGGAGCAATTATATCCTTCCCAAGATTCGCAATGTCTGCTGGGTATCTTCCAAAATCCGCAAGCACAAACATGGCTGAACCCAACTTGCTTCTTGCATCTAACATGCTATTTGGATGGTGAGCAATAATTAAATGATCCTTCCCACTCAATCGCTTCCATTCCTCCTGACCCCTCAAAAACTGTACCAATTTGTTCTGCAACATGTGGTTAACACTAACTTTCTCCTTTCCAAGAGGCTTAGAATGCCTGTTGTAACTCAGAGATGAGAAGAATGGCACAAAAATGACATCTGCTTGACTTGAATTCTTCACTCTTATCGCACTGCATGGTCTTACCACATCTGGGGTGTTCGACAACAGAAGATCAAGGGTGAGCCAGTACTCTATACTATGTTGTAAATTCAGCCCACCTGGGTATCGTGGGATTCGACCTGAGCCATTGACATTTGGCCATATTTGATTCTCCCTCCCCTTCCAACCCAATAATCCAAAGTGAAATTCAGGAGGCAAGTTATACATAAACACCCTCAAGAGTGCCTGAGTAGGGTCACAGTCCATCTTTCTATGCTTTCCTAAAGAATGAATATTCCTGCTTGAATTGTTTTCTTGACATGCCAACTTCTCACTTCTCACAGTTCTTTCAGCATCAATTTGTGTATCCACAGAAGGGAGGTAAGGAAGTGTAATTTGTTCACTTCTAACATTGGGTTTGAAGTAAACTGATGTGGTATTAACAAGAATAAGCTTATATACTGATCTGGGTATGATAGAATTATTGGTAAATTCAAGAAGGAACACAGATGAAAGTATCAAAAGGAAGATAGAAAGGGGTACTAAGTAGAAAAAAAACCTTGAGGGAAGCATGCTCTTTTCTGACATTGGTGAGATTGAAGCAAAAAAAAATTCTGATTTCAGAAAGTTCAATAAAAGAGAGAAACAGCTTCTAGACTAAAACGAAGTATTTAAATTATACTAGAGGGCAATGAGCCAATCAATTTAGAGGGCAATGAGGCAATCACAATTCACATAAAAGAAGAAGACTTTAACTCCTACCCACTAACAAGCTCAACTTGATTTCCAAAAACATACCAATCTTGATTGTGAAAAGGTAACCCAATTTGGGCTTTTTAACTCAAAAGAATTTTGAAGATTAGAAGGTTTTCTATGCAAGAACCATATAAAGTTATAAACACCACCTTTAATGAGCCGTCAATCTAAAAAAGTCTCCAAGTCCAAAATCTTATCTTGGACTACATCTATTGTAACCTTGCCATATACAGAAACTTAAGCTTCTCTTTCTTGGATTCATCATCAAAGCAAGTGATTAATCTGCACACAAAGTACGGCAAATTTAGTATTTTTTTCTTATTTCAGCTAAAAACAAGCGCATATTTTTGGATTCATTAGCTGCTAGAAGCTAGAGCTAAAACAAAGATTCTAGAAAAATCTCCCAATAAATAAAAGAAAACTAAAAAGAGCAAGAATTTACTGAAAATCAAGATTTTTGTCATCTGGGTTCTGAAACATGTACAAAATGACAAACTGGGTTAATGAGAACTTGCAAGATTACCTGATCAGCTAAGCTTGGACTCTGATTCTCAGAAAATCCATGGCGTGCAAGCAACTTTTCGTACTGCGCATGGACTAATAACATGTACCAAAGACTTTTCTCTTTTGTTCATGTCATTGCACTTTTAATATTTTCTTGAGCTTTCTTATGGAATTAAACTATCTATTAAAAAAAAAAGGCAATTATTATATATTTTTGTTTTGGCTGTTCATGTAATATACCGCAGAGATATGAGAGTCAGCTCACACAAGGGACCTTTCTCACAATAGTGAATAGTATTTATATGTCCAATAGTGATTTATTTTTTATATTATTACTATTACTTTATTATACATTTCCTTCTTTAAACCATTGCACTTTCCCAGTTCTCAAAAGCAAACATATCTAATTAATAAATATTATTAAAAAAAATAAAATTTTTAAAAATTTATGATAAAAAATATATGAAGATATATTTATATGATATTAAAGGAAGTTTTATTTAAACTGGTTTGAAGATAAACTCTATCCTTAATTGAAATATGTATTTAATAATAGAGTTATAAATAAATTTAAATTATCCAGTTTACTTATATATATCCTCTCATTATTTTAATTTTGTAGGACATTTTAACTATTTAATGTCTTAAGAAGATGAACATGACTCTTAAGATAAGAAATTTTTATCTTTTCAACTGGATAGAAGGATGAAATAAGTAGAAAATGACACCTATATACCTATGCAGTATATCTTTTTAGCCATGATATTTTCTATTTACCATGAGACCTATACATGTACTCTGTATTATAATTCTCGATTCATTATTGTCTTCAAGAAACGAAGACTACTTGTCTTCTTTTCTATATAAGATAATTTTTTCTTTGTACAATGCAACAAATGTAATAATAAATACAACTTCCTTTTCAGATAGTGTCTACTCTTGTTCTCTTGTATATATATATATTTTATTGTTTATGGAAAAAATATATCTAATTTAATTAAAATTTATTTAGAGAATATAAAACCTAAGTTAATCGGAATTTGTTTAGTTATTTTATTAAAAAAAAACTTATAGTACTAATTGTAAGTTTGTAAATTTAAAAAATATATATTAAATTGATAATATAAAATATGTGAACTTCGAAAAGTTCATGTGAAAATATCAGAAGAAGTTAAAAAGAAATTGTTTTATTATATAGATAGATATCATATAATATACATAATTTTAAGAAGACTGATATTAGAAAGGCATGCAATTATTTCACGAGGACTAAGGAGAGTCTCACGCAGTAAAAGTAGGCCTTAAAGAGACATCACCAATGACTTTTTCGATTATTGTTGATTGTTGTTGTCCTGTTCATGCAGAAATTAATATCAATTTGGTTGGTTGTTCAGGTCTATCTAATGTCAAAAAGGTTTATTATGTGGTTGGTAAGTGTTCATGCAGAAGGACGACAAACACGTGTGAAAAGTACTGTCATAAAGAGGACAGAATCTCTTTTGTGATGCCATTTTCACGTTCAAAAGCTAGACCAAAATGATACTTTGGTTTGTTTTTTGAGCGAAGAAAAGAGAGTGCATTATCAGAATAAAATTATATAAGAATAGAAGCATCTTTTATGCTAAATTGGTCATTGAGGATAATTTTATTTTTGTTGAAGAATTATTTAAAAAATCTCAAAATTTATTCCTTGTGACAAATTAAACCATGATTTTTTAGTTTTTTCATTCTAAATCCACACTTTATAAGTCATGATAATTTAAATATTCAGTTCATATTTATAAAAAAATCATTAATGAAAAACTTTTTTTTGGTAGTCATTACTTCGATTTCTCTCTTTTAAATCATATTCTTATTTTTTCTTATTTATATTCAAAGTTTTTTTCTTTTTAACTTTAGTAGTACTGTCCACTCTTTATATTATGTTCTACACACTTACACACAACACAACAAAACTGTGCCATTTGGATTTAACATGGAAAATAAGGGGATTAATTTGTCACAATGGAAAACCTAGGTGTTTTATTTTATTTTATTTTAACTTTCCTCGAATTTGTTTAAAAATTAAAAAAGAAAAAAAGAAGATATTGACCAATTATATTTTCTTTTTAAAATGTATGAGGGTTGGAGGAAAAAAATGGGTGCATAAGGAAGAAAGTATATTAATATTTTTCTTGCTTTATATTTATATTATTTTAATATATAAACATTAAAATAATTCCATTTAAATTTGAATGTCACTGCTCGATCAACATGATCATGAGAAAAGGCATCTAAAAGTAAAAAATGATCATGAGAAAGTTTTGCTTGAAAGAGATTATAATCAAAGGGGCTCTTTTTCTAATTTTGTTTGGTAAACAATGGACTTCAAGCAATGGAAGATGATTGTGGGCTACCTTAAAAATGAACTATAGGCCAGCCTACTTTTTTCAAAAAAAAATCTTTTAGGCAAACCATCCATACCATTTGCTATAATTTGGGCATGGGCTTGGTGACCAAGAATAGTACTTAATGATGTCAGTTTTCTGAATGGCCCATCGCAGCCCAAAAGAAATTGATCCTCTTGATGCCTCACTACTTAGTACTTACCACTTTTTGTTTTTGGATTGAATCTTATTTACATAAGATAAGGGTTTTAGCAAAGTCCAGTGGGTTTTCAATGGACCCAAAAAAAAAAAAAAATGATCTCACACTTTTAGATGAATTTTTATCATTAATTCAACAATAAAATTAGGGCCCTAATAGGCTAATACATCCAACAATAAAATTAGTACTAATCCTTGGTGGGATAAAAGATAGAGAACATAAATTAAAAGCATTTAAGGGCATTTGGGGCCTCCACTCTTGGTCTTCCAGTTGTTGTAGCAAGGGCAGACAGCCTTGTTGCCATAGTAGCCAGGAGGAACGCACAGGCACTTGGCACAACATTTTTGGCAGAAGAACATGCATGGTTTGTGGTACTGTGTCTTGCTACACCTTCTTGAGCATTGTGATGGGCATTCTAGTAATTTAATTTATAGAAGGAAAAAAAAAAAAAATCAGAAAAATGACTTCGAGCGTTACATTTCACAATTAAGTCCATCTAGAAGCATAGTCACCAAAAAACAAAAAAGTACATATAGAAGCAATTATTAAATTTTAGACCAAACAAAGAAGATCATATGGGTAAAAATAAAACAACATTTTGTGGGTGATTACTTACGGGAACTCTTAAGACTCCCAGGTCCATATTTCCCCTGAAAAACACAAATATTTTGTCAAAATATGGTACAATGTAAAACCATTACATACAAAAGAAATTACAAAATTTTCCCAACTTAAATATCATGCAAAAGAGATTCTTAAAATAGACAAAAAAACTTACACTGTCTAGGTGGTACTGGGCTTCTTTTGCCATGACCTATAAAAGAGAAAAAAAGGGGTAGAAAATTACAAATAAATTGTGAGTAAAATATGAAAATTTAGCATGAACCATGGCACATTTCATAGTGTGTGTGTGTAGAGTGGGAACTCACCTGGGTGGCAACCATGGAAATGCCAAGGAGAGCTAGAAGCAGAACGCAGACAAGCTTAGCCATGGCCATAACTGGTTCAAGTTGCCTAGGTAGTGTGATGTGGGGCTTAGTTTCAAGTGCAAAGTAGTCTTGGCTATAAATAGACTCGTTGGAGGAGGGAGGCTAACATATTGCACATTTGCACTATCAAGTCTATTGGTAGATCATAGATGGTACTATAGTATTATTATTTTGGCTAAGGAAAAGATCTCATCTGATCTATGTTGAGGTCATATTCCCAAAATGTCCATTAGCTAATGCACTACTAGAGATTTGTGTCTTAACTGGTTTTATTAACCTTAATGCCAAATGTTGGAAACAACACCATAATTCGTAAACATTCATCATTATATTTGTATGAACTCAAATGGATTGGCAGGTTCAGTTTGGACTTTGCCAGGTCTAGTAGACCAGTAGTTCAGTAATAATGCATAACACAACCACAATTTCTTTTGGCCAGTAATAAAAATCAAAAGATCAAATTATGCCATATAACTCTAATACCATTTTGCAAAGTCAGTTTATTATCCTAAACTACAAAATTGAACAAAAAATTATGACCTCTCCTCATCAACTATGGAGTTACACAATATACAAGAAATCATTTTCCTCCTTGAAATTGCAAAGAGTTGGTTCTTGGGTAAGGGCTTGTGATATCACCTAAGGATGATTGTAATAAATGAACAATTAATATTGAAAATAAAATTAATTCAAAGAGTTATTTTAATGTGAGAGATTTTATCAATTAAACAAACTAACATATTCTTCATGTAAAGATTTATTTGTTTGGTTTTATAATTTGGGATAATAAACTGATTTAATCAAGTAACTCAAGGCACTAACTTAATGCCATCTAAATCAAATCAAAAAATTATAATAAACTTATAAAAGGGTATAACTGTAATAGAAAGAGCCAGTGACTCAGTGTACTGTTGTCTAATAACATGGAGGAATTGGTCATGGTGTGGGACCCTGTTAAGAAAGTAGTCCACAATTCAGATCACATTAATGATAGTTCCAAAAAATATTAATCGTCAAACATAATCATATACTTTAAAACAAAACGGTTAGCCTACTCTAGCAGTTAGTGTACACAAAATCTCACTTCATCAATCATCAGAAAAACAAATGGTATACGTGGATAAGATATCAACCATAAAAAAATTGAAGGCGACTGACGTGGCAAGATCTTAGATTGCCTGAGTAGAGAAGCTGTACACATGAAAAAAGTATCAGATTTGGGCTAGGGAAATAATGGGAGCTAATAATTGAATGGGGACCATGATTGGTTTATCCATGTGCACCCATCTGAACCGAGCACATGACCTAAAGATGCGCCAAAACGACAGCAGTACGTAGCTTGCGCTGTAACCCATCCCCCCTTGTCCATTTGTGCTTCCCATGAGTCATGACAAGCTAGGCTCAACTGTCTTGGGCTCTTGCAAGGAAGTTTAAAGTGCATGGTGGGCCTCTTTCTCTTTGGATTCAATATCCATTATAAGTGAATTGATAATGCTTGTACCATCGGTGGGGTTGGTGATAGGAAGTGGAATCAAATCCTTAATCTTATGGGTTTGAGGTTGGAGGTTCGACTTTTGACATGTTATATTAATGTGCGGGTGGTCTCATATTATGTGCAAGTCCGGATTTAAGTATACTGGGAGTATAAACATATTAGTGAACTCTTCTTGATTGAAGAAAAAAAGATTGATAATGTTTGTTTGTGTGTTTGACCCCCCCAACAAAAAAAAAAAAAAAAATGTTATTGTGTGGACAACATAGAATTCGTGCCTACAATTTTCACTGAATAACTTTCTTGTTTTTTATTGAATAGGGGAGAGCGAAGAGTCCTGAACAGCCAAAATGGAGATGACCCAAGACCAAAAAATAAGCCTAATTCCTAAGATTAATTAACATTCTAGCAACTAAAACTAACACGGTACAAAATAATGTCACCAATGGTGGGCTGTGTGGACCAGTACTGAGATGGGCCTTCAAATTGCTTCAGAGCTTCAAAAATAGTTAAATAGCAAGCATGTGATAATTAAATAGCAAATGCTAGCAAGATAGAGAAACAATCCCACATCATAGACACAGGATTTTTGTAAGTAGAAAACCCAAAATTAAGAAAAAAAAAAAAAAAAACACGTGACCTAATCAAGCCAATTATATGCAATATAAACAAATATTACAAATAGTGTGTAGACTGTAGACACCTCATTTACAATGTGGGAAAATTTCATTTTTTAGCAAATTAGTTCCTAGTGACAAAATGATCATTTTACTCATTCTGAAAATTCCAAAGATTGACTTAGGGATTGGAATTTTCATTGGTCAAAAGCAAAGGCGGAGAGAGAGGATAAATTATTGTGTATAGAGCTCACACCCCATGTGAAAGTGGGGAGGACTCCTCCTGTTGTACGTAATAATTTCTTAAAAGAGAGGGAGAAGGGGAGGGCAAGGGCCTGATTTTTCAAAAAAAAATTCTACTTATACATTCAAAAGAAACTTTAAGTCTTAATTAGTTTCCCTTACATAAAAAGAGAAAAACTCAATTTTTAGAAGAGAGCAGCCTAATACATATAAAAAAAGAAAAGAAAAAAACACTCCCTTTCACAACACAAAACCTAGACACAAATAAAGAAGAAGGGAAAAAAAAATTCCCCTCCTACAACACTTTTTATTTTTATTTTTTTAGCATTCTTAAAAAATCGCTTTCAAAACATTTAATTTCAAGGCTTAAATTAGTGGGTTCCATTTTTTTCACAAAATAATAAATAAAAACACTACTTATGTCGTTGTATGACACTAAAACCTTAAAGTCTCTGCTATCTTTGTTCTCTTCCATCTCTTGACTTTGTTTTTTACTTTCAAACTGAGTTTTTGCTATGAACCTAAATTTAATTATTTATTATAAAGAAAGGTTGAATTCTACATTTAAAAAAAAAAAACGTGATGAAGGCAGTGTGATGCGTAAATAACTTTACAAGTATATTAACATTTTGAACTAAACTAAATTATTGTAGGCAACTGCATGTGATCTCTTGATGATCCATCAATAATAGTGTATCCTAGATTTGGCTTTCATAACTTTCGCTTTATATCCCATCCACACAATTATTGATTTGACTGATTATGTGTAACATGCAGATTCCCACAACATAAATCGTTTACACAGATAATACCAGATGCTGGGGTTCACATTACGAGGCCCCATTCAGGAAAATGTCGATGGGCTTGGACTGGGACTCAACAAGTAAGGCTAGAGTGTCTAACTTGGGCCCAAGGTTGGGCAGGGCACTGTATGTGGATACTGGCATCATCTGAGCTAGCCTAGTTCAAACATGGGACCACTCAAACTGAGGCATGTCAGTCAGTTCCTGTGTGATTTCAGTGTAGTAAAAAAAAAAAAGAGAAAGAAAAGAAATTTAATGAAAAGAAGTGAGTCTGAGTGGGCTATGGCTTTAGGACAGTCCAAGTACATCCACATGCACTTCGCACATGTTGACGTAACATGAAGGCTGTAATTTTGGTGTATCTGGTAAGACGTAACATTGCAAGGACATCATTCTATTATGGAGTTTGCATTGCAATAATTGTATCATTTTGATTATAACTACTACTTTCCAACCAACCCCCACTCCCACAGAGAGAGAGAGAGAGGGGGGTGTTTTCGACGTGTTGATCAAGCAATCTTCTTTTGATGTTGAAATAACAATATATACCATTTTAATTTCTACAAAATTCTATTGGCATTCCCATAAGGAAATTAATTCACCACTGAATCTTATCCCCTAAAGATTGGTTTACAACTGCTGTAGCTAGCTAGATGGGTGGAAGAGATTCACCACCTTTAAGTCATTATAATTGATTAGAAGCTTTTGGTGATTCGTTGGCCCCAATTAATTATGTGTCATGTGGTTCTTGTTGTTGTTCTTTTCCTACTTTTTCAAGTTAGAAAGGGGGGGCACACCCCAGCCGGAACAGAAACCAAACGTGGTCTGCGGCCCTACTAACATTAGAGAACAAGGAGGATTAAAGGCATATTGGGCCGACCTATCTATATTCTTGGATTTCAAAAATTAGGCTGGTCCATCTGCTGTCCTTTTTATTCTTTAATTTTGTGGGCTACTCTCTCTTGTTTTTTCCTTTTCTTCTTTTCTATGCATGTTGTCATAACATGACTAAAATCCAAATTTAGATGGATGAGGGAAAATTGGGCTGACTACATATCTAAATTTCTGCACTTTTAAATTTTAAAAGACTTTATTATCTAGCTAGGTTTACAACACCTTCTACTTTTTTATTTTTACAAGTCTTTTAGATGGTGACATTTGAACTATTGGCGACTCTTTCATTTGGTTACAGATTAATGACTCTTCATAACAAGAAGATTCTGTTTGTTCGTACATGATCACATGAGCAGTTTAGTCAAACTAATTAACCCAAGCAACGAAAATGTGTTATAAAGTATTAGTGTTAAATGATGTCTTGCATGTTAAGTGGGAACTACTTCATTCTTAGATTGTGAAATTATTCAATGTATCCAGTGTACTATATCTTTTTCTCACATCAATATATGTCTAGTGTACGAAATAACTTTTCCACGTCAAATTAAAGTAAAGTTGGTTGGGAAATTCAAATCTCATTTGGATTTGATTCTCAATTAATTATATTTGCAAAACTTTTAGTAGGATGTAAAGCATAAATTAATTGGTAGACTCAAACAAAAAGTTTTAACGGAGATATAGCAATTTTTAGAGGGAAAGAAAACTTGCGGTTGCAATTGCTGACCATAAAATAAACATTGATTATGGCTATTAACTTGAATATATATTCCGGTATGCACGATTTAGATTAACTAACTAACTAAGCCACATAAGGTAGTAAGTTCGCATACCATAATAGATTAAGAAGGAAGAAATAAAGATATATTTAACAAAATTTATGGTATATAAAAGTGTAACGAAGTGATTGATATTCTTAATTAGTAAGATTCCTTCTTTGTTCTTACATTCTTGAAACTTAAATATATACCAAAATGTTTACTTTCCAAGCTGTAAAACTATCTGAGTCACCATTCATATTCATATAGTGGAAGCTAGGAAAGGACTGGCAGACAAGAAGGCAGTAATGCTAACTAGAAATCTCTAAAAACAGACATGTGCAGCTTTGATTACATGCTGGACGTTTCTTACTCTATGACAATAGGATCTGGAGGTGGGTCACCAATATATTTAGATCGTACATACACGAGTAAATAGATTATGATTAATTTGGTTGGTTGATGTTGATCCACCACTGACAATAAAAGGAAAATAAAAAGAAGAAGACGTTCCTTATAGTTTAGTTAGACTTAAGAAATTGAAAGCTAGATGTGATCTGAAAAAACTTCATACCAAATATTGGCTGAGTCAACCAATATATCTAGTCACCACTATTGCATGTAATGATTTTATCCTCGACACTGATGAGTGAGTTAAATAACTCTTTCTTTGATGCAACAGATTACTGTTCCTAACGTTCACACCACTTTAGATTTTAAATCTCATATGAGAATACTATTGATATTTTCAATGACTATTCTTAACATATTCTTTTGCTTTAGTGAACGTTTTTCTTTGTGGATATATGGATCTCAACATGAAATCCAATTTTTAACTTAGTTAGCTCCTATATATATATATATATGTGTGTGTGTTTGACAAAGTAAGGAAAAAAAATAAAGTACAACTTCCATTTGAACTAATTTAATACAACATTTTCTATAATATCTTTTATCCTATTCTTTGTTCTGTTATGATAAGTTCCACTCACCATCAAAATACAAAGGAGGGTCACTTATACAACATTAAAAATATGCTGTATGAGCATAGTTGCCTTTGAGTAATATATTAAATGTGGCCATAGCGTGATTGGGCATGTGGGCCTTCTTGGATATTATATTCCAAATACCAAATGAATGTCACAAAGAGAAACTATTTTCAATCAGGAAATTAGATGAATTCTCCCAATTGCTGGCTTCCAGAAACAATGAAGAACTCACCGAGTGTTTCATTCGAGTTTGCTAGACATAACTGAGTTTCCAAGCTGCGTATCTCTTAGAATTCAAATTAGGACAGTATTATCAAGGAAAATTGAGCCAAGAAGGATATTGAACTTCCTTAATAACCAAGAGTCCTATGCCTGATATGGTAAGCTAGCTAGTCGGAATCCTTGGCTTTGAATCAAGTGAAGAAGATTCTTTTTTTTTTGATAAGTAAAGAAGAAGATTCTGACTGTTATAAAGGACTTCATTTTGTTTCAATGAATTAATTGGGTGAAGTAAGTTAGTTTACATCGGTTGAAGTTCCTCCTTTCCTATCTATTCATAGTTTATCTTACTTAGTCATCATTGAGTTCTAGCTATTCGGACACCTCCTCCTCCTAGCTTCTAAGTTCTAGATAGAGAAGAGGTCTTGAGTTCAAGACATATTGAGTGCGTGTGTAACTTTCCAATTAAAAAAAAAATAAAGATAGCGAATATACAATTCATGCACTAGACACAATAAAAGTAAGTGCAATTCATGAAGCCTCAAGAAACCATAATTAAGCAAATCGATGGTTCAAGAGCTTATATGGTTTCTGGAACTAACTTTAACAAATTTTATGTAGCCAAAATGGATATCTTCATCTTTTTCCTTTTATTTTCTTCACATGCTTCTTTCTGTACCAATACTAATAGTCTTAAGTTTTCATCTTCCTTCTAATTTCACAAAACAATATATATTTGGCTACATTCTTACCCTCCCTTTTCCTAATAAGATCGAAAGAAATGATAATCCTCTGAAAGAATGAAGTACTTGCAATTTGATTTCTCAATAAAATATCTTACTCATCAATTTTCTTTTTTGATAAGTATATCTTACCCATCAATATACAACACAATACTTAAAAAAGTTTGATTTTCTCTTACAAAAGAGTCATATATATGATCTATTGATGAGAATTTGAAACAACAATTTTACTAATATGACAACAATCAGTAATATCACACAAAATACCCTCTCACCATTCACACACACACACTCTAATGATTGAAAGTAGGTGGTGAATACTCACAAACTACCTCAGTTTCCACTTCCCTTCTATGGAAATTCCGGTGGCAGCCACAAGCAGCGCACGAAAGCGCACCATTCGTCCCTTCCTCTCCGCTCGCCATGAACTCCCTGCACCCATCCACAGCATAGCCACCAATATTCGCCGCATGATTCTTTTGACACTCGGCGTACCGTACAGTTCTAACCATTGAAGATGATGTACTAGAGTATCTCCCTGAGCAATCTTTCTTCATTACCACTTGGCGTTTCTTCATGATCCTCCAAAACCCTAGCTAATTCAATTCAAGAACCCAATTCTTTGATCTTTTATGGAAATGGGTGTTGGAAATTTTTCACCACTTTATTATGCATCCCAATTAGAAGTGATAGGTTGAAGAAAAGTTTAGCTTTTTTTGGTACCTAACCCTAACCCTAGCGGGTATATTTATATGGCTAAGTGGTATACCACTAGAAGATGGAGATGAGGTCATGAACAGCAATTTTAACCTTCTTTTTTCTTTTTCTTTTTGATATGCTATGGTACACTAAGAGGGCAAAGATTGACCTGAAATATTTTTATTTTTGTTGAACAATAAGAGTGTACCACGTCACCAAAATTCTTATGAGTGGTGCTTCCATTATTTTCTCAACAAAAGCCAGCTGGTTTCAGTGGGTCCGAACTGATACTTAAAAGGCAGGTTTTCGTGGCCCCTAAGAACTATTACAACAACTCTTGTCTAATTAGATTACCTAAGAAAGTAAAAAGTGGACGAAAAAAAAAATAAAATGATTTAATACAGAAATTGAAATCTTTTACAGAAGTATGCTTTATGCACTTTGTTCATTCATTATGTTGAAAGATCAAATCTCCAAACACCCAAAACACTATTGATCAAACCCAGCCAAAAACACATACCCAACAACAAAACACCCAAACTATCAACCACAGAAAGTCAAGACAAAACTCACAACGAAACACAGAAAGGAAGACTTACTAAGCCACGCCACACACATCATAAAGTCCACCGTGAAATCCCATCAGAACCCACCACAGATAAGCCAAACCATCTCGAGCCACCAAGCTCCTTCTACTAGTACTAACCTGTCACCAGTAATTAAACCTATAAACCACATGGTGACTAGAGAGAGAGAGGAGAGGAGAAAGAGTGAATTATGAAGCAGTGAAGGTCGAGAAGAGAGAAAGACAAAAAGGAAAAAGAAATAGGGGAGCCACGGTTGCCAAAGCCGACGGTGGCCATGAGAGCACAAGGAGAGAGTTCTAGAGGAGGCTGATTGAAGGATATAGGAGAAGGTAAATGACCTTTTAAAGTTAAATAGCATTTTTTGTGGTTGTCTAGTTTACAATGAAATTTTTCTCCGTTCGATCAAATCACTTCTACCCCACTTAAAATGTAACATAAAGATAGAAGAAATTTACAAAAAAGAAAAGAAAAGAAGAACAAGAAGGATATGAGATGAAAGGGACAAATCCCTGTCACACTAAAAACCTTGCCCATTTGCCAACAATAGATTAAAAAACAATCACGCTATAAGCATAACATTTTTATAATATTTTCGTAACATCATCTAAGTAATAAGCTGTAGCAGGCAAACAATAAAGTATTGTAAATGGTAAATCTATATAAAAACCAATAACAACTTAACAATTAGACAATGTTATGAAAATATAGTGAAAACGTTATGTCTCTAATATTACCCGTTAAAAAAGGAAACTATGCTGGATTTGATAAATTTTATATATGGGGAAAAGCTACAAACACCGATTTTCTCACAAAAAAATCACACCCAAGTTTTTTATTTTTAATTTTAATATTTTTGTGTTCTGGCTGCCGGCCGGTGGTGCCCATGTGAGTTGAACGTGAGTGTGTGAAATTTTTGATGAAATAGTATGCTCCTGTAGCATTTTTTTTATTTTTTATTTTATTTTGTGGTATATAAAGCTCTAGTTGGCTGATTGATATTCTTAGCAAGACAAATGCTTTATTTGCCAAGCTCTAATATATAAGGAAAATAATTGTTTACCACCAGCTTATTCCATACTACTTTACACAAGCTTATTTAATATTACTTTACACATCGCGTGTACCTTAACGTGAATATACAATATATTTATAAATGGTAGAAATTTATAAATATTTATGTCTACAATTTGTGGATATATGTTCAAACAGAGATGTTGTGTGGTATAAGATAATATTTACCCAATCAATAATAGATGCGCACCTTTGCACTCTCAAAATTAAAGTCCTTAACCCTCCTTTAAATATTCTCATCAAATATAACATTTGCAAAATAGTAAACAATTATAAAAGATGACACACGGGGTGACTTTTGTAAAATAACTAAGAATAATAGACAATTGTAAAATGAACCATAATAATTGTTAATAGACTAAATTACACTTTTGACTCTTAAAGTTTGAGGTTGTTTTCATTTTGGTCCACTAAATTTGATTTCGTTTTTAAAATGAACATTATATCCATATCCGCGATCAATTTGGCCCGAGAGAGAGAAAAAAAAAAAAAAAAATCTCAGACTTGATGAAATACAAAATCTAAATTAAAATCAAAATTAAAGACAAAACAAAACAAGAACAGAAATGTCAAATTAGAAGTGTAATTTAGTCTTATCTCAAAAAAAAAAAAAAAGTGTAATTTATTATTATTGAATGACAAAAAAAAAAAGAAGCAAATCTTTGTCCTTTTTGGAAATGTTAGCTAAACGCTGAATTAACAAAAACATCAAATTTTCACAAATTTTAGCAAATGCTCAACTACGTTTTAAAAAAATCATGTTTTCATATATATATAATATATATATATATATATATATATATATATATATATATATATATATATATATATATATTTTCATTTTGAAATCACTTGTTTTTCAAAATACACACTTTCAAACGGTTAATCCAAATGGACACTTATAATATTTGTATGGCTTTGTTCGACATATTGAAAATTGTATATGAGAGAAAAGAAAAGGAAAGATGGTTTCATACACTATGAAAACTAGACATCTTTTACTTTTTTTGAATAAAATAATAGAACTTTATTGATAAAAGATAAACAGAAACAGGAAGCAAAAATTACAAAGAATTCTGTAGCATCACAGGAACTTCCTCAATCCAAACTCTCACTTCATTGACAGTGGACCCAAACTTAGCAAGAATCCAAGCACCTTGGTTACTAGACATCTTTTACTAAACTAAACATTTGGCCGAAAATTGAATTGCACTTTTTTTCGAGTTAACAAAACAACTCTCTTTAATATATATTTGGTCTGGTAACATGTACCACATTTTCAATATTGTTGATGCCTTCCACACAATTTGGCAGTTGAATTTGTTTCTTTTTATCACCTTTTTATTTTGGATGAGTTCCTGTATAATTCATGTTAGAATATAGGTAAGTAATTAAATTCACAATTTCTTTTAATTATTATACGATCGATAAAACAATGGAAGGATCAGCACATGCATATTGTACAATTAAGTCCTTCTGTACTACAATCACAGTCATGCAATGATTCAATATGCTTGTCCTTTTACAAGCACGTTTAGGTGGTGGCAATTGAAATTTAGTTTGGTGCAATGGTGATATTTATTTGTAAATATATTTTTTTTTATTATTAATTAATTTAGTTTGTTGCTTGTTGGGCTTTGAAGTATATTTACAAAGTTCCATGTTATTATATATAGAAAATATTTTGAATATGAAGATAGAAATTTATTAATAATCAAAACAACATTCACAAGTAAAATACCATAATAGTGAAGACAAGGTGATGGGGTGGACATGTCAAATTCCAACACAAAAAAAAACCCAACAACCTGGGCAAATTCACAGCAACACAGTAACAACAAATAATAATAACACTTAGATCCGGATGTCGGACACAAAATGAAATGTTGAGGTGGCCGATTCAGGCAAGGGCCGGGGGAGGAGCCTGTGGTGGGGTAGCACCAAAAACTGAACAAAAAACTCAACCGGACGCCGGGGCGACCCAGGGGATATAGCTGCGAGACAGAGCTGCTTAGATCGGGCAGCGAACACCAAGACAACCAAAAAGATCAGCTACATGCCCCTGTTGGAATTTCATGCACGATTTCTTCTTCTTCTTTTTTTCTTCTAAATTGATGATTATTCTGTAATCCATATTTGAAAAAGATCAATTCCTACAGATGTAGCTGATGCCATTTTATTTTTTTATTTTTTATGTATTCTAGATGTATAATAAGTTAATTTTTTGAACTCGACGGATTTGCTGGTGGATATTTGTTAACCACCAATTTGTTGTATACCATAATTTGGGTTGAATTAATTTCTTTTATGTATACAGCTCCTTGCATTTACATGCTTTATCCATGTGTTTATTATTATTTTTTATGCATGCTCTGTACTTTGTAAGGGCAAAAAGATGGAAATGTGGTGTTATTGTGATGTCTGTTTAATTTTTATGGGTTTGATCCTTATAAAATTTTGGGATTATGGGTTATGGAATTATCTGTAAAAATGTTATCTTGAGGTCTACATGTTGAAGAAAATGAGTAAGAAACAATGATCAGAAAAGGTAATGCGACTTTAAGGCGTGTATTAAACACTATATTTAAGGTGGTTATTGCCCCCACGCAAAAGAGATTGGTGTTGGGTTAAAAGTGAAGTTTTTATTAAAGAGAATTTCTTAGGAAATATTGTGTGTTTGACTCTATTCGTTGGTGACTCTAATGAAAAGTAATGATTCATTATTTTTAATTGACACATTTTTGAACATCATACTCTTCAGATTAGTTCATAACTCTTCATAAAATAATTATCTTTTAAAAATCAGTTACTTCTATATCTGATGCATCTCATCAATCATCACACTTGTGTTTGTGCCAAGTGCACCATATAAGCTCTACATGTCATTACGGGTGCATATTCTAGAACTACATGTTCTCTCAATTATTTTATTTGTTAGTATTTATGTTACTCTCTATACCCATCAAAAACTTTGTAAACTTTATATATGGAACAAGTTTTAAAACTCAAACTCACTCCTTCCTTCCATATCACAATCTACAAAAATAAATATTCATATATTTTTTAACACTACATTGACGGAAGGAATTTGCACCATTTCCCTGGCACCCAAATTTGTCCACATAGTTGAGGATCTAATTATAAGCATTTGTCCACCTCAATCTTGGGCGAGGCAAGTAAGGGTACCCACAGGGCATGCACGAGAGGGCGGAAGGGGAAGACCCACCAAAAGTGGTGGCAAGGCGAGGAGACGGGACGGAACGAGGTGGGGAATGAGACCACTTAAAAAACTAGTCTCGTTGTCATCCCTAATTATTCACAATTTTTGCTCAAAGCTTAACAATGACTCCTCCCATGCTTCTTAGGTCATTTGATTCTAGGTAAAGTTGGACAAGTACAACGGAGGTTCTAATGGAGAACTCTTTTCAGGCCCAAATACACCATACGATACTTCTTTTACCTTTTTGGTTGTTATGCCGGATCGAAATTATCATCCATTCATTCAAAAAGTTCCAATTTTGTCGTTGAAAATTTTAAAAAATAACAATTTTTTTTTTTTTTTTTTGTCATTAATTTATAACCATACTACATCAATAATCTGTTAGACATTTATGAAGTTTCTACTTCTTCAGCGTTTGGTTAGCAATTTTTGGGGTTTCAAAAATATCACTCCTTGATTTTCATGTGAGTATATATTTTGGCTATTTGCATTTCTAATTCCAAAAATAATCCTTTCGACATGTAATATTATGTTTATGTGTCAATATAGTTTCCGCATCTCATCATGGAAACTGTTTTTGAAAGTTAATTGTCACAAGTGAACATCATTTATTACATCTTCTTTCTTTCTTTCTTCTGTACGGTGTGGTTCATCGAGGGTGCTCCACTTTAAGGATTTAGTCAGTGTCGGACTCAATAGTATAAGCCACAAACTCTTTTTTTTTTTTTTTTTTTCTTTTTTCTTTTTCTTTTCTTATTCTTCTTATTATTATAACTTATAATTCACCATCATTATGTCTTAGATAAAATGATGGTGTAATATCATTTAAAAAATATGAGTGTTGTGGTAAAAAGATGTGCATAGATATAATGTGATTAACTGTAATAAGATTTTACAGAAAATTTTAACATAAGGTTTTATTTGTGACAAACATAATGTTTAGTGAATTAATTGTTCAAATTCAAAATGTAAGATTAAATTGGCACTCAAATAATTTGATAGGAATTCATAAAAACTCCTTATTCCTAAATTTTATCTAATGAAAAACAAATTTATTAATTTACATTACACTATTATTAAGAAGAATAGGCAATGGAGAAGTAATAAGAATTAGGGACATGTATAGGTTAGGGACCTATCATTCACGTGAGAGGAGAGAGTTTCACATCGTCGTACTCCGGGAGTATTGAATAATTTTTCATCTGTTATGATTTCACCTTAGTTAATTGGTTCCCGAGAGAGAGAGAGAGAGAGAGAGAGAGAGAGAGAGAGAGAGAGAGAGAGAGAGAGAGAGAGAGAGAGAGAGAGAGAGAGAGAGAGAGAGAGAGAGAGAGAGAGAGAGAGGATTGGTACAACACTCTCATTTTGCAAGAAGAAATAAAATAATGATTTACTCACTAGTAGTGAATTTACCTTTGGAAAAAATTAACATTGAAATGAAGTTTGAAAACTTGAATGATTGTTATTTTGGAAGGGAATGTGATGAGACTGTTTGCTTCTCACCAACCGAACCCAAATTTGTGAGGCCTATAATACCAGAACTAATTGAGGATTATGTACCTCCATATTATGATTTTTCAAGATTCAGACGCCAATTAGATTACTTTACTTCATTGGAGGGGTAGGGGAAAAAAAGTCCAATGAAAAAACGGAGAGTTGATTGATGCAACTTAGTCTATCAAAACAACATGCTTAACAGACCAAGATCCACTAATAACTTTCCACAATATATCTTCTCTCTATCCCTCCACATAATGGACAGATAATATCTACCTGATCTCTTTTGAATATCTGCAAACAATCAAGAATCTCTAATACCTCTTTTCTAGTTGTTGTCTTTTTCTTTTTGGTTTACATCAACTTTTCTAATTCTAGAAGTCATAATCCTCATATCCTATCCGACCTTTGATTTTGCCCATGTGCATGCCCATGTGCATGGAATTTGTCTCAAATCAAGATATGCGAGGGTTATTTGAAGATGCCGACGCAAAAACTAATTTTAAAATTTGGGACATCACAATGAGAAAGGTTTCAATTTTCTCCCAATCAAGTTTTAAATTCTGACTAAATAATCTTTTTGACCCTTAAAGTTTGAGGTTGTTTTATTTTAATTCCTTAAATTTGAGATTTTTCATTTTGGTCCATCAACGTCAATTTGTTGGCACTTAACGCCATATCAATTATGGAGATGGACGAAATGATCATTTTGAAAACGAAATCAAACTTTGTAGATTAAAATGAAAAATATCAAATTTAAGGGATCAAATTGAAAACGATCTCAAACTTTAAGAGTTAAAAGTGTAATTTAGTTTTAGATAAATTTTCAATGAATAGGAACTTTGAGAAGTTTTTTTTTTTTGGTGGGGTGGGACGCCTTAGGGAAAATTATAGAATATTTCGGGAGTACATTAAATATATACTCCTTACTCTTACATGAATAGTAGGTCTCATAATAAATTTAATTAGCAAAACTCACCACTTATATGAGTTAGAGGATGGACTACGTTAAATACTTCCGTAGTATTTTATAATTATCCGAGCCTTAAGAGCTGTGAGGATATCTTAGTAAAACCAAAATTCTACAGATTTAAAAATTGGGTTTTTTTTTTTTTTTTTCCTCATTCTTTACAAGGGAAGGCTTTGAGATATTATTTTGCTACCTCGGTATTTGGTAATATATCCTTATTACTAACTAGTGTATTAACTTTTAACACATTACAAGTTTACAACTTTGTGTATGAGCAATGCATGCTATATATATAAAAATAATTTTTTTAACTACACTTAATTTTTGATTTGTTAATATAATCATAGTGATTGGATTTAGAAGCATATTATTTATAAGAATTCAAAGATTTTTTTGGGATTTATCTTACTTGTCAGAAGCATCTTATATTACTCTTTCATTTCCATAGGTAACTGGTCATGCACCAAGAATTTCAAGCTTGTATCTGAAGTCAATCTTAATTCTGATATGAATGGTTGACAATTGAATCTAATTTTTTCTAATATTTTTGCATTCGTAACCTTTGCGTGTGTCGGTTACATTTTGGGATGCCTACTAATTGAGACTATCCCTTAGCTCATTGGTTTTGATACATAGTTAGAATTCTATTTATACCTAAAGCCAATGTAAATGTTTTTATAAATGCTTTCCTGCCATGATCGAATGAGAATGGATAAGAGGTTCATAGGATTGTTGTGAGGGAGGGTAATAATGACTATATTTCTAGAAGTGAACTCCTTAATGATTTGATGGTGTTGAGTGGAAGAGCCGTCGCTCAATAGATAAAAGTTGATCTAAGGATAACAAGCCGATATTCCCCAGGAGCTAATATCGAGGGGAAGATTTGGCACCTTAATCTCAACTGCCGAATCAACACAAGTGTGTAGGTAAAGAATACCTGAGGACGCTACACAACTTTTTCTAAGGAACTCAACAACATGTATAGTTAGGTTCCATTTGTATACTTGGTGGAATTTGGCATATCTTAACCAAACTTTTTGCATGGATGTATCATGCGCTTGTACAACAAAGGCTTATTTGTACCGATCGAGTTTCTTTGCTATTGAACGTTTATTTTGGATTTCAATAAGTTTTGGAAAAAATAAAAATAAAATAAAATCAACACATATTATATTTTAGGTCAAAATATTGTTTTTATCCCTGAATCTTGAAAAATTCGTTTTTCATCCTTGAACTTTGAAAAAATTCATTTTTACACATGAATTCGTCCTTTTATAAAAAAGTTTAAGGACGAAATTTATATGTAAAAATGAACTTTTTAAAATTCAGGGACGAAAAACGAATTTCATGCAAAATTTAAGGACGAAAACAATAGTTTAACCTATATTTTATTATGAGAATAAATTCTATATTTCATGCAAAATCTCGGAGTTTCCTTACTTGAGATATATATATATATATATATATAATTTTAACTTTTAGAAATATAACACAACTTAAAAATACAATTATTAGACATGTGTTTTGACAAATTTGTATTACATTTTCTTTTTATACCCTCCACGCTGCAAGATTTTAAAATTATTAGAAATTAATAGCTATATTATCTATAAAATATTTAAATTTCAACTTTTTTATATTTTAAATTATACGTAAAGAAATGAATTTACAGATCGAATAGTATTTAAAATCCGATTAACAAGAAACTTAACATGCACATTGAAAAGAATGAGAACGCGCGTATTATGGAGAAAATTAAGAAATATTAATCCAAGAAAAAATTATTGAATAATATAACATTAATAAAGAGTTAGATCAAATATAATTTGATGCTGACCCATATCTATTTATAAATTTTACTATCGTTACTTTTGGGACATGAAATCTCTACCAATAGTTCAGATTTGACATGCCAGTTCAATTTTGCTTTTCTAAATTTGTGTTCCAGCCTGAAGCCTTGGAAAAGCTTGGAGAATATCCTGCAATCCATCACAATGCTCTGAATTAGTCTGTTATTAAGACAATTACTGTTAACAGCATTGACAGTTTCTTTAGCATCCAATTCCTTAGGCAAGATTAGACAGTCTATTACTCTATTAGAGCCCACAATTCCGCTATAAAACTCATAGCCACACAAATAAAATGTGATAAGCCTTCCTCCCCCAGCTAGCCCTGGATTTAAGACACAAGCCCCACAGTAATTGAGTGGTTCTAAAAAGTTCTTAAGACGAATGCTATGTCCATTTGCGTTAAGGAAGAATATACTACTTTGGGGCAGGAAAGCCTAGGTCATTTATAGAAGTAAATTTCATTTGCTTCTAAGTATTATTGTATTGGTGCTTGTTTAAAGATTCCAATAATTAGCTCATACACAACCTTTTCGTTCCCAACAAAAAGAATATCCCATTCAAGTCTGATACAAAAATAAGAGGACCTAGAGACTAGATCCAATCATCCAACATAATGAGTAAACCACAAATTTGTGAAGACTACTCATGAAGAAGATGGGCATGCTTTTTCATATCCACCAGTAACAATGTGTAGAATCGTAACATGATAAAGTGAAAAAAAACATCTTTTGTTTCTCATTTATTCTGTTTTTTGCTTTAATTCCAATAAGACGCTCCTTTGTTCTTTGGACAAATTAGGGTCCATGTTTCAACTAAAAAAGAATCAACGCTTTTACAAAAACAACAAATTCCCACAACAAGCTAAGATTTCAGTCTACTATAACTTAAAATAAAATAAAAAGAGATTATATTAAGATCCATCACAACTCATAAAAACTTGTTATAAAAAATATTGTGAGAATTTGTTAATAGCATTTTTTGCATTGTAGTTGTAGACAGATAGCATCTTCTCCTTGATTATATTGGGTGGTGGAAGGCCCAAATGGCCATCAATCAATCCATGTCCACCACTCGAACTTCGTCCTCTTCATGTGTCAGATAATGAGGTTCTTATGATGGGCTAAAGCTTTTGGGTTATGGCCCGCAGTACAGATTTGCCTAAAAACCTTTTCTTCTCATTGAGAGGACCATACACCCACCCCACTAATCATACTTCTTTCCCTTTCAAGTTTCTTTTCGTGGGTCCAGATGGGCCCGACCATTAACTGCCCTTATATGGGCCTACTGGGGGCTGTTTATGGGTCATGGTTGAATTCCGTTTAATTAATACAATTTAGGATAAATATTTATGAATTTTCAAGAATTTGTGAAAATTTGGTTCTTCATTTGAAAATATTTTCAAGAATTATAATTCCCATAAAAATATGGAAATTCTAACTCTCATCCATTATGTACTAGGAGATGTCAATTCTCACATATTTTATATTTGTAAGAATTGCAAATATGACACTTAAATTCATCTTTTCATTTTTTTCCCCCCCGTAAAAACTAACTACTTAGAGTTATTTTAGAAAATAAATTATTTATTTTTCATTCAACTAAGATGTTTTTCAATGTTCAAGGGTACATTTATCATTTAAAGATTATCCATAATGATCAAATTATTAACCATTTACTTCCTAAATGAGTTTGTATAAGATTATTTTAAACAATTAAAATTTGTAATTTTTTTTTTTTAAATATTGTTGTGTAAAATATGGTATAAATTCAATTCTAATCTACACATACATATTTATATCTGATGTAAGTCATAATATCAATTTGATTTTTTATATTTTATGTAATTTTTGAAATTTTAGATTTAAGAACTTATTCTATCATGTCAAAATAAGGTCGTGGTAGTATATTAATTAGGTTATATTTTGGAATATTCTCTTGGAAACTATTTTTTTATTTTTATTTTTTAAGTTTGTGGATACGCATGCAATATGTAAAATGAAAATAAAAATTCATATTTCAAACTAGTGAATTTTAGAGGTTGTTTATTTTTTCCTTGTGGATTCAAGGATGAATTTAAGGGTTTGTATTTATCCATAACGAGATTTAAGGTTGTTACGCTTTTCGTTTTACGTCAGTTGGTATTAGATATTATTAATAACTTGATATGGTAATTAAAAGGTTAGGACTTAGGATGAAGGCAACCACCATGCTTCACCAGCGAAGTTGCTTTTTCTTATACACCCATAACAATATGTAAAATTATAAAGTGATAAAGTGAAAAACATCTTTTGTTTCTCATTTATTCTGTTTTTTTGCTTTAATTCCAACAAGAAACTCCTTTGTTCCTTGGACAAATTAGGGTCCACATTTCAACTAAAAAAGAATTACTGTTCACATTATATTAGTTTAGCATTTTTTGCAAAGCAATGTAGTTGTAGACAGATAGTATATTCTCCTTAATTATATTGGGTGGTGGAAGGCCCAAATCCCCATCAATCAATCCATGACATCACTCAAAATCCATCCTTTAGCTTTGCAATGTAGTTGTAGACAGATAGCATCTTATTTCAACATTGATAAAAGTACCATGGGCTAAGTTTTAAATCCAGATAAGATGTTTATCAATGTTCCAAGGTACTTTAATCATATCAAGATCATGATTTAGCAACAAAAATCATATCAAGATTATGCATTTTAAACTTATTAAAGGTTTTTCCATATAATTAACCTTTGTTGCAATTTTTTAACAGTCAAAATTCCACTTAGGATTTATATCAAAATATTTTTAGTCGATAGATAGATCTAAGTACAACTGGTACACTTATTATTTTGGTTAATAAAAACTCATAAACTGTTCAATTGTAAAAATTTTAAAATTATTATATATGAATATTTATGCATTTAAAACTTTTATTTTGCATTTGTTTCCTCTTTGATTAAAACCAATGCTTCTTTATACCTATTATTATTATTAGTTTCCCAAATAGTATTTTCCTTGTATAAGCTTTGAACCTACTAGGCATTGAGAAAATATGAAATTTTTTCTTTATTGTTATTTTTTAATGAATTTTGACACGTAAAGAAGGTAATAGTCCACTAAGATACAAAAGAAACACATAAAATAAAAAATTCAAATTATAAGATCAAATACCTAAGGTAAACTTGGTGGTGATGGGAATGGTTCCAAAACCAGAACCACAAGCAGCTGCGCAAGAGTATTAAAATCTCTCAAGACACGTAAAAGAACAAAAAGAAAAATCAGATAAAGCTAATTTAACATCTTCTATAATTGCTTTGAGCAGAGGTGCAACTCATAAGTCATTATGGGTCATTTAGCAACGACAATAAGAGAGTCATAATGGGTCAATAAGCATTCAGCCTTACTTATGCTTTAAACAGGCCTTGAATCTTGATGGCCATATATCATTACCAATTGTTCCAAAATAGGGTCAGTGTGTTCTTAATCGATTTTCTTTTGAAATATTTTATGCAAGCCTATCTCAACAAGATATGAAGCACAAGCAAGCAAGTCCAAACGCCACTCAAGCCCATCTACCACTCGAAGTCTCGAAGGTACCACAAAATAAGAGGACCTGTTAATTTTAATCATAATGAAAATCAGGATCTAAAGTTGAGGAGCAGCAACTAAAATTGATGTTGAGATTTCCACAAAATTAAGACCTGTTAATTTTATGGGTCCACAAACACCTTATAATAATTACACAACATTGATTTTTCTTTACATCTATTACTATCGAAGTATCAATTTGGATTTATAAGTTATATGTAGTGGTCACATGTAATACCTATACAACGACCACGTGAAGGTCTTTTTTGTATTAAGTATGTTCATCATCTCCCTCTCAAACATGTGTGTCACATTGTACAACACATTCTAATCATAATGAAAATCAAAATTAAGGGTAGTAATTGAAAGTGGTTTCACATAAAAGTTATAAAAATTTTGGGTTTCAAAAATTAACTTTTGGGTGGTGTAGTGGGTTTTAGTTGGAAAACCAATTAAGCAATATATATATATCATCTCTCTCATAAGTATATATATCATTTTTCTCATAAGACCCTACATGATATATAAAATAGACTAAAATGTACCGTACATTTTATAAGTTTGGCCAATTTGGATTTTGTCACCTCATGTTTGAAAATTTGGATTAGCTCTTTTGAGATTTGGTTCTATTTTGATATTAGTCATTCTATCAAAAAAAAATAATAATAATAATAACGTTAGGAACTGACTGTTATGTGCCAACTTAGCTCAAAATGACATAATTTTAATTTAAGAAAATGACGTCGTTTTGAGTCACATAACTAAAAAATATTAATTAATATTTTATTTAATTTTCTGATTTTTTTTTTTCATTTTGTTTCCTCTCTCTCTCTCTCTCTCTCTCTCTCTCTCTCTCTCTCTCTCTCTCTCTCTCTCTCTCTCATGTTGCAACTAGTGGGAGAAGTCCTCGAGCGATGAACACACTAAGCCCCCAAATCAATACAAATATCACGGTCGTTTGCTTTAAAGCTGCCTCTCCTCAACGGAGCTGATCCAAATTTTCAAACATCAATCATAGGACTTACATATGAAAGCTACAATACATATGTTGAATAATAATCTCCCATCTCATATTGTATTATATTAATCATTGATTTCTAACTTTCTCGTAAACAATGAAAAACCTTTGTCAATTAAGCGAACACCTACATGGTAAAATAATGATCATGTACACTCTTTCTCATAGAGCTGCCTCTCCTCAACGGAGCTGATCCAAATTTTCAAACATCAAAAGACAAAATCCAAATTACAAAACTTTAGAGGGTGTACAGTATATTTTAGTGTAAATAATCTTGAACTCCCCTTCTTGTATAATATTAATGACTGATTTCCAACTTTTTCATTGCCCAACAACAAAATATATTTTCCAATTAAGCTAACACTCACGTGGTCTCATAATTATCTCATATGTCGTATCATCTTTCTCATAGGACTTACATATGAAAGCTATAATATATCATCTTTCTCAGGGGCGGAACCACAGCCAAGGGTGGGGGGGCTGTAGCCCCTGCAAATTTTTTTAAAACCCCTTACTAATGTAGATTATTATTATAATTTTATATCTTATAAAAATTGGATCTTTCGTTAGCCCCCCTCAAAACTTCTCATAGGACTTACATATGAAAGCTATAATACATATGTCGAATAATAATCTTCCATCTCATATTGTATTATATTAATCATTGAGAGGGATAATACATATGTGATATGTTGAATTCAAAACATTTCTCTGCACGATCCTTGACGCAAATGATTTAAATTAAGCCTCGCTATCAATCTCAATTCAGAAAATTAATCCAGGCCCAACACATGCATGGCCATTCGTGTGGTCCATATGGACGTTCTGCTTTCCCTTCCACCAAATTAGGTGATGTTTCAGACAACTGGCTCTTTTTTTTCTTTCTTTAAAGCATATATACTTAATAAAGAGAAAGCTATACATACATGATGATTGAATTGATTCAATAGTAATATGTATGTGTGAAAAGATAATATGAGTCTGTGAAATAATGTTTCCCATGTATATGAAATTGACTAGGCAGTTTGCTTGATAAAACAATATATATTTATTTTTTTTCTCTCACGACATATATTTGAGCCTCAAGTTTGGGATATTAGTTTCTACCCTCCCTTACACCAAACCAGTGTCTAGTTGTCTACCATATAGGTCCTCTAGAAGTAAGCATTTTTTTTCTTTAATTGTTTACTTTTTTGGACCATAATCATTTATATATGGATAAATGACCGAGCAATTGTCACTTATCAATTCATGGCTTTCACTAGAAGAAAAAGGCAAGTGTCATAGAACTTGGGTTGGGTCAAGTTCGGATTGGATATTCAACCTAAGTAACTCAACCCAATCCACGCTATGATCAATAGTTTAAAAAATGTTTTTTTTTTTTTTTGATTTGTTTTAAATTTTCAGACTTGGTTTAAATTTGTTAGTTTGATTTATTTCATTATTTTGAGATTTAGTTTTGATAAGTTAGAATATTAGGCGGATAAATAGTGTAAATTGTAATTATTTTGATTGAATAATGAAACTAAATAATTGAAAGAAAGTCAAAATTTTTAAATGATCATGACAAAATTGGCCCAACCTGACAACCCAATCCAGATCCAACTGACTTGGTTGACTTTTAGAGTCACCATGGATTGGATTGAGAACTTCTAAACCTAAGGCGGCCTGTTACATTGTCAATAAATTCATATGATATCAATGTAAATTCATAAATAAATAAATAAAAACTCATCATGTGAATGTATTGAGCAATATAGATTAAGATATGCCAATAGCTATAGCCAATAGTCACTAAATCAAGTTTTTTTTTTTCCTAGCTAATATATGATGCATTTAATGGTATGACCTAAATTTCTTATTACTGTACTATTTTACTCAGAAACCTGTAGCTACTCTATAAAGTTTTCTCTTATTATTGTTATATCTCATATGGGAAATAAGGTTTGTTGGTCATTATCTATAGCGATGATCAATAGAACAATTTAAAAGCTCAATACCCCACTAAATTAATGTATGATACTGTGATGAAGGGCATGGACCTCGTCTATAGGACCTGCCACCTTGTTCTGCCTTGTGAAGATGTGCTTTAATGGAACTTCCACCACATGATTTACTTAACCCAATATTTGCTGGGACACAAACGGCCTGTCTAAGACGCACATGGTTTTGTCTAACAGTAAGAGGTTCGTATGATAGTGAAGATTTAGTTTCATTTATTTATTTATTTTCCTTCTTAATTAATTGATGGAGAAGTAGAACTATACAAGATCTAGAGATGATATGGTCCAAAAATGAGGACATCCCTTTGCGAATATTAGAAGGAAAAAGGAAAAAAAAGGTAGCTAGCTGTTTGTCATTCTAGTGAGGAACATCAGCTGTCATTACCTGCTAGCTAGGACAGCTCAAAAGTCAAAACCCATTACTCTCCCCTGCATATGCACTTAAATTTTGGAATAAGTATGGTGAGATAACCAATTTCACAATTTTTATCACAATTTATTGAAGTTGAAGTGTCCAATCGTGATTGGTAATAAGTAAATGTAATATTAGTTGTTGAATTATGTGATAGTGATTGTTTATCACTCATAATTTGTCTCTTCAATAAATTGTAAAAGAAATTGCGTACAAAAAGATGTCGGTAAGATGATTAGAATTTGTCTCAAATGAAGCTTCCTTTGAAGGAGTATGACACTATGACTATATATGACTATCTTCTCTAAGTGAAAGCAGCAGTAATTTTAAGCATTGAATCAGTTTACCAAGATGAAAAAGTAAGCATATTTCAATAAATTTTGGCAGTGTTTTGATAATTTATAACTTGTCAGTAAATTGTAAAAGTAGTTGTGTACACAATTATGTCGGTAAGATGATTAGAAATTGTCTCAAATGAAGCTTCCTTTCAAGGAGTATGACACTATGACTATATATGACTATATTCTCTAAGTGAAAGCAGCAGTAATTTTAAGCATTGAATCAGTTTACCAAGATGAAAAAGTAAGCATATTTCAATAAATTTTGGCAGTGTTTTGATCATTTATAACTTGTCAGTAAATCACTAAATTGTAAAAGAAGTTGTGTAGAAAATTATGTCGGTCAAATGAATGGAAATTTTGTCTCAAATGAAGCTTCCTTTCAAGGAGTACTACTATATATATGACTATCTTCTCTAAATGAAAGCATCAGTAATTCTAAGCTTTGAATCAGTTTACCAAGATGAAAAAGTAAGCATATTTCATTAACTTTTGGCAGTGTTTTGACAATTCAAAAGGGAAGCAGAGTGGACTGAGGAAGAGTGCATTTGTCTAGAGTAGACATTTGATTATGGTATTCATGGGGAGGTTATATATGGTTCATCCAATGCCTTTACAGACGGTCAAGCAACTCCGACTTGTAAAAACAAGGAAAAAGTCAAACCTTCACATGTTATGCATTTAATTCTAGTTGCCTATTCCCAAGGCAATTCCTGGCCGTCTATTTTCTTCCCAACTTACTTATTCGAAGATGGTGGAAAACATATATAGGTCCTCAAGAACACACACAAGAGTATCTTATGAGCATAGTTGTTTTAATTTATTCTTTTACATAAACGGAGTAAATATTAGGTTAGGAAAAAAGTTTAAGGGAAAAACTTAGTTACAGTTTCTTAGGTTAGGTATATTAGATTCTTCAATTGAATTCAAACATATGATTACATTATCCAATGAAAGATAAACAATGCTATATTTTCCAAGAATATTTGAATTCAATACAATTATATGTTTGAATTCAATTAAAGAACCTATTTTACCTAACTTAAAGAATTGTACTTAAATTTTATCCAAAAGGTAAAAACCATCTAATTTGCACGTTGTTTATATACATAAAATTTAGGTACAGTTCCTTAGGTTAAATATATTAGGTTTTCTAATTGAATTCAAACACATGGTTGCATTAACCAATAAAACACAAACAATGTTATCTTTTTCAATAATATTTAAATTCAATATATTTGAATTCAATGTATTTGAATTCAATTAGGAACTTAATGTACTTGACCTAAGGAATTGTATCTAAGTTTTACCCCATATTTTATATGATTTAATGTATAAGTTTTTTATATTTAATTTTATATGTCTTAGTCATGGATCCTTATTAATTATGCCCTAAATCAAGACATTAATTATCCTTGATTTAGATATACTTAACGGTTCTTAGTTTAACTATCATGTGTATATAACCACTGAGCAAAAAAAATCATATATAACCTTATATTGAGTTCTTGTATTATATATTTCAATTAAAAATGTACCAATTTAAGACCTTTCAATGTGAACAAACTATCATGTTGAATCACATAAACCCTTCTACTCTCTCATTCTCACTCTAAATCTTTTCACACGTTTATGTACTTAGATGTGATAGCTACAAGCCTACGATGAATGTCTAACCTATTTTGTTATATGAATACAAACTTTACATGCAAGTCCTTGCTATGTTTGTAAATTTCTGTTGGCTACAATGAATGTTTAATTCCCTACTTTATGTGCTTATCAATCACTGTGAAGTATGTTGACGACGACTCATCAAGGGTTAGTGGATAAGAATTGTTAATATATCTTAGTGATATTTATAATCTATTAAACTTTTCCTTCGTAGAGTGGTTATCTTGCAAGTCCAACAAATGAAAGCGTCACTTGTCAATCAACAAAACAAGGACGGAATTATTATATATCTTTGAAAATCAAGACATGACTCATCACTAGTTCATCGATCATTACTTGACATGAAAGTGTTGCCTACTAGAGAAGACAATCATGAAGGATTTTACTGTGGAAAAAAATCATGAATGATTTTTGTATAGTGATAAATTAAGAAACACAAGTACTACGTTGTCCGAATGTTCAGTACTGTACGAGGGGGTTCACCGTTCACATAATATGGTCCTTATTAAATAAGCAAGAAATTATAAATTTTTCTTTCTTGATGTATTTGTAACAAGGGTTTTGTTAATCGATGCTAATGGTTAAAGAGTATTAAATGTTTATATTTTATGGAAAATAACGAATTTTTAATATTAAAATAATAAATAAAAAGACTAAAATACCTTTAAAAGTTATTTTTGTATTATTATAATATTAAAATTTTACTACCTTTTATAAAATGAAAACATTAAATATTTTCTTAATCATTATCCTAAAGACACTTGTTAACAAAATCCTTATAACAAAATTGATCCTACCTGTATTCAAAGCGTTAAGTCCACTGTAACTATAAGATGATGAGCTAACAAATATGACGTCATATTTTTTTTTCTTTCCCCAATGTCACCATCTGATTGTAACCTTAGGCTTAGAGTATACCAATATTTGTCTCGGCCGCCTGTGTTATAACTAATCATAAGTGAAGCAGAAAAGCCATCAAGTTTGTTACTAGCTAGTAAGTTTGGTGCCAATCTTGTCTATCAAACTTACTTCAACTTCCCAACAACTAGGAAATTGAATGCTTAGAAAGTGTGGCACTGTCGGCTCAATTAATGTAATTTGAGATCTAAGCCAAAATTTTAAGTGAGCTATTTTTTAAGTTTAGATATAATTTACATAATATTTATTTTTTTTTTTATAATAAAAAAGTCCATTCATTTCAAGTTTTGAGATACAAAATTGTTAATTACAATTTTGCATGTAGTTAGGATTTTAATAATTTTAATTTTGAAAAACTTTTTGGTAGAAACAGTCATAGTATAATAAATTTTTATAAGTAATACATGCATTTCAAAAGAATACAACCTTTTTAATAACCAATAATTGTTAGATTACATGTTCCAATATCATTATAATTATTTTCATCGTTATCTATTTGTTATATTGTTTCATTATTTTCTAAATTTTTATGGTGAATTTCTTGTTCATTAATTTGTGAGATTTTCATCTAAATTTTCTATTATGTTTCTTAAATTGCTTGTAAAAAATTTATCAAGATATCTTATTTGAGATTCAATTAATTTTTCTATTCTTCTTCATTCTTAAATTTTTTTTTTTCATATCCAAAGTGATATTTTATAGTATACATTTATAATTAAAAGAATTACAAATAAAATAAACCCTATCTACAATATAAAATATAATATGACAAGAACGAAATAAATTTTAAAGCATAAAATAATTTGATTTAATTGATCAAAAGTGCCATTACAACTTCACTTTGCAATATAATTACCCAATAACCCTCAACTTGCTAAAAAATGGATTGTTTAGTATATGGTGGTGTGGGAGATTTGGTGGCTAATGTTGTGGGGAGATTGACCGACAAAAATTGAAATCTCGGGTTGTTTTAAGAAATTGATCGTCAATGATGACTCAACACGCTCACCGTTTTCTTATTTCTTTTTATTTTTGAGAAAAAATTTATTTTTTGAACTGATTTGGATTTCTATTGGCTGACAATTTTTGGGGATTTCATGGGGATAGGAAGAGAGCGTACAACACACGTTTTATTTTTGGGTTGGTAAAATTGATTATTGCCCCCAAAAGTTTGGGGCATTTTTCTAATGGGGGCCTAGGCCTAGAGTTGACCCTAAGGGAGTCTCATAACTCATCATGTACATTAATGTGTAACACTGTCTACAAATATGGATATAGTTAGGAATAGATACAATTAGATGCATACTAATTGTTCGTCACTAAGCTTAATACTATTGATTTTCGTTTTATAAATTTTTGTCTCATGAAAAAACCTTATAAGGATATGAATTGCTAGAGAATACAAATTATTTATTTTTATTCCTGTATTTTACCTTTTATTTTCAAATAAAGTAAATTTTTGAACCATTTGTATACATAGTTTTTACTTCTTAATGTAATTTTTTATTGTGATGTAATGAATTTATTTAAATTTTATATTTTAAAATAAGTTATAAAATTAAATTATTATGCAAAAATATTGAAAAAGAACAGTCAGTTTTTAGAACATGGTAAAAAATTTCAATGAAATTTGTATTTGAAGTAATTATAAGTGTTGGTAAGAAAATCTATATTAGTTTCAAATTGGTTAGAAATAATTTTATATGAGCTTGAAAAAGAATGTGATAGATATATATTTAATTGTACTTGAAGTAGTTTTAAATTGAAGGAACACTTGATACAAAATTAAAGAATGTGCAATCTAATTGAAATAACACTTGGCACGAAATTAGAGTAAAATTAGAATTTAATTTAAATCATTTATTGAACTTTTACTTTGACACAATATATAATATAGGTATGAGTATTTTAGCTGCCGTATGATCTACTTTTAGAAATATTTGTCAGATTCTAGCTAGTAAATATGTTTATATCCTATTGTAATAGTTGTATATAGACATTTTCAAAGAATGCTTGTGCATCAATATCTTAATATGCAATTACGTTGTGCCGTTAGGTTGAATAATGAGCTTTCAAATTTAATATTACTAAAGTGAGAAAATCACCTTCTATAGTTGGTGTTTATTTATTTATTTTTTTTTGGAGGTAATTCTATAGTTTGTTATACATAAATTAATAAGTACAAAATCTTTATTAAAAAAAATGATGGCTGTTAAATTATTTTGAGACTCGTTAATTTGTCACAACATTCTCGCCATAACAACTATATTATTTTGCTGCAAGTGGACTCTTTGGTAAAGCCAATGCAAAGAATCGCTTTTCAAAACAAAATATGCAAAGACAAAAATCGCGGCCTTTTTTTAAAAAAAAACTTGCGTTTGTTATGTGATGTCACCATAAATTGTCAATACGGATACAATATTTTTACAATAATTTCATAACAATATGAATGTATCAAGCTGTGAATAATATATAATTAAGTGATGTAAGTAATGGGTCTAAATGAAAACTAATAAAAACAATATCAACTCAGTATTGTTGTGAAAAGTATTATGTATGTAATATTGCTCTCTATGAAAAATTTATTATTCCCCATAAAGTGAGTAGTCAAATTTTAACATTAAAATAGAAACATTTAATGCTCCTTAGGCTTGAAAACAATTTTAAATGCATTTAAGTCAAAACAAGCTAGTGAAGATTTATTTTATTTTTTTATTTTATTATATATATATATAGTATATATATATATATATATCAAGATTTACTTAATACTTCCAGCCTATCTCATATTGCAAACAAACTAGCTCGACTACAATGTCTATAAGGAAAATTAAGGTTTAGAGATTGTCATTGTATATACCTACATTTCAGGTGTGTTTGGTCTCCTTTTTTTAAGTGTTTGTTGGCTTCCATTCCATATGCTTATTTCAGAATATAGCAACTTAGTATGTGTCCTAGTGACCATTTTGTTTATTTTTATTTAAGAGCGAATCAGATATCTTCAATTTTTCTTTATACAATTGAGAGGATTTAATCTGGTGATATTCACTATAAAATAGTCTTAAAATACTAGAAGGTGCGTCTCTATAATAAAAAGCTTTTGCAATTCACACAACCTATCAACTAATAATGAAATGATTAAATTTACTATTTTGATGATAGTTTAAGCTTTTGAAATAAATGATAGTTATTATTGAAGGAAAATATGATCTACTAGACTTTCGCCCTATGCCTAAACCCTCATGAAAAACCCATAAATAAACATCCTTTAGTAAGTATTGGGACCCAATACTAGCTCCTATACCGACTGATTGTCATTAATTTTTTGAATTTTGAATTATGTTTCGATCCTTGGGTAGATATAATTAAATTTTCCAATTGACCTAAATCTTTTAAGTCTCTCTGAAGAGATTTATCACTTATTCATAAAAATCATGCATAGTGATTAATAGAAATAAAGGAAAATACTTCCCCCTTCAAAATATTTCACCAACAGTACTGCAATATTGTGGAAGATAGGTAGGAACTGAAAACTGAAAGTATGGAACCCTAATCCTTCACCAACATCTTAACAACCTGCTTGTTAATGCTTCTTGTTTGGTAACCTCATTCATTAAAAATGCATAACAAACTGGGGCCTTTCTAAATTTAATCCACATGGGTGCACAGAGGAAGTAATATTAGCATGAAAATTAAAAGTACATGATCAATATCCATAATTTCCTAATGTTCTGGAATTTATATTCTGAAATCAAACCCTAATTTTCATTCTATAGATATCATATAGCAACCAGAGGTGCACACAAAGTACAATTATCACTTCTGAGAAGATGAGAATCAGGTTTATTACTACATTCCAGTACATAGAGTATAATATATAGATGTACTTATTAATTTACAGTTTTCTTCCTCCAGTGAGGGGGGGTGTTATCTTTCTGCTTGGGCTAGAAAGAAAGTTATACAAAGCTTAAAGGCCTAAATTAAACACAAAAACAAAGAGTAGTAGTGAACCCCTAAACCTAATTAAGCTGGACTTAATTTTAGAAAAACACTGCATTTTCCTCTAGTGACATGTTAATTAGGTCTTCTTGCCCCTGAGTTGTAGTGCCATCATCAAAGAGCCACTTCTCTAGCAATGTGAGAGGGACAGGAGTCACCGAATTTGACTTGCTTTCATCTTGGAAGAGGCTAGTTTCTGGTGTCAAATTCGCTGTTTCATCCACCGACACAGATTGAGAGACATCAGAGGTGGATGAATTGAAGCTCAATAGAGAGTCAAAAGCATCTGGGGTTGTAGCACTTTGTGCCCCTTCACTAGAACTGGAACCAGTTGCAACAAGGTTGTCTGAGCTTGTCTGAGCTGATAATTTTGGTGAAGAACTTTTCTTCCAATTCTCAAGCAATCGGGCTATGTTTTCGGCACTTGATGCATATGTAGATCCTTGATTTGGCCTGGTGAAAGGGTGATAGCTATTAGAGGGCTTTGAGTCAGGCAATTGGGTTGGTTTGTCAAGGGACAAAGCTTCACATAAGGCTTGCTTAGCCATGTGAATATCTGTTTGGAGCCTCCTCTCCCACTGACCCTTTGGCTGTGAGGATGAAAACCCATCTTGGTTTTGGCCATCAGGACCTGTATTAAGCTTGCTCAGTTTCTTTTTTAAATGGGTGTTCCAATAATTTTTAATATCATTGTCTGTTCTCTGTGGAAGATAGGATGCTATGGCTGCCCACCTGCAACCATTAAAAAATGTTACATCATCAACATATTGAAATAAAATATCTCACTTCAAATCCACCCCCATAACTTTATCATAAAATATTATATATAACAATGATGGAATCTTCCTGTTGGAATTTGGAAATCTAACAAACAAAAATCATAACCGAATTTAGAATCCATGAATTTCCACTAGGGAGAGAGAGAGAGAGAGAGAGAGAGATTTTACCTATTACCCAAAAGAGCTTGGAGGTGGATTATCATCTTCTCCTCATGATCAGTGAAGTTACCACGCTTAATACCAGGCCTAAGATAATTAGTCCATCTAAGCCTGCAGCTCTTACTGCATCTGAGCAAACCTGAAAACCCCACATGGTATACAAGACAAACTTGTGAGTGAAATCAATCTACCAAGAAAAAAGAACAGGAACCAAAAGGACAGTAAATAAGGCACAGAATATTAATTACAAGACTTTAATGATCAAACCAACCCCAAACCAAACAAAAACCATAGATAAGGCTAAAAAAAAAAAAAAGCCCAGAAGAAGAAACTTTAAATAGAAAGAAGTATTTTACCTGTATTGGTTGGAACTGATCTCCAATTCCCTGGTCCATGTTCTTGAATGTAAGAGACCAATATGATGTCTTCCTCTGGTGTCCACGGTCCTTTCTTGACACCAACTTTGTCACAGCAAGGTGGCCTTCCCATCTCTCTCTCTCTCTCACTCTCTCTCAAAGTTTTCAAGATTTCTCAACAATGGTCTTCCTTATTATCTGTGAAAGTCTCCTTTCTTTCTAATAAGAGATGTAGAGACAGACGTCCAAGGTAGAGTTTGCCTTTTGTAAAGCGTATACCTAATCCTATGTATATATATATAGGGAGAAGAGGCCAAACCAAAGAACTATTTACTCGCTGACCAAAGAGAGGTAAAAGGGTTTGCAACAAACGAGTCAAAACAGACAGCAAAGAGCATTTACTCATTGCTTGCAAAAAGTCAGCTATGCTTAGACACACACACACACTTCTCTCTCTATCCCTCTCAAAACCGTGTGGCATTCAATATCGGTGCAGTGGTAGCACCGAAAAAATAAACCCTAAAATTGCTATTCTCTTCTTAATCGGTTGTGTATTTAATAATTGGATAAAACTTAGATACAGTTCCATAGGTTAGGTATATTAAATTTCCTAATTGAATTCAAATACATGGTTGCATTAACCAATGAAACAAAAATAATGTTATATTTTCCAAAAATATTTAAATTCAATTTATTTGAATTCAACTAGGAACTTAATGTACTTGACCTAAGGAACTGTACTTAAGTTTTACCCTTAATAATTAGTAGTATGAAGTGGGAAGCGATTGGCTTTTAGCAAAAATAATGGACTTTTACACAAATTGAGTTGTTTTCAATGGATTGAGCTTCAATATATCCTTTAACCCAAAAAAAAAAAAAGCTTCAATATATCCTCGTAAAGTGTGCATGATCATGATGTGGCTCTTTTTTTTTTTTTTTTTTTTTTGTGGCCTTTTTAACTTCTCATGGAATGTTGAAAAAAAATTGGCAAAATTTAGATAGGGTTTTTGGTTTTATTTATTTTTAATTAAATTCAATCAATTAATTGTAGTGATCACCAATAAGTCGTAATTTTGAAATTAATTATCTTTAAAAAAGATAATATTACTTCGAGTGCATTGGTTAGTAAAGCAATGTGATTGAATTAATTGGAAGCATATAAGAAACTTTATCTAATTTTTATCCAAACAAAAACTATTCCAATTGTTTTTACCCAAAAAAAAAAACAAAAAAACAAATTTTCTTGTCCTTGATTAATGTGACAAAGTTTAATTTTTCTATAAATTATCGATTGTGCTAATTTAGTTATTAAAATTTTGACAAGGGCCCTACTTATTATTGTCATAGTAAAGACACATGGAAATCGAGGGGCCCAATTTGATTTTTTATTTGTTTTAAGATTATATATTTGTATGGAAGAAACTTTTAAGTGGCTAGTTTATGGCCCTCCAAAAGTTTAAAAATACCAAAATATTAGTCCATTGTGTGAAAGCACATCATGTATGTCAAGGTTGTTAAAATCGGGATCCTACGCAGTATTGATGGAAGGACTTCATGGATTGGATTGTAGGATCGGATCGTGGATCGTAAGATCTTACTTCTTTGTCGGAAAAAGTGTAAAAACACATTAATAATGGCTTTATATGTTAAATGTTCATTAGAATTATGATATTATCCATAAAAAAATAAAGAATTTTGCTTCAAGATAATGTAATTCGTACCATACATGAGGTTGATACATCATTATTCACTACATCTATATTGACAAAAGAGATATGCTTAATTCTTAACACAATTTATCTAAAAATTTAATAAGTAATTACTAATTAGTAAGTAATTAAGTACGAAATAAGTGAAACAGTGAGGAGATTTCATCATCAGAATCCCTATATCTCTCAAATCCAGGCGGTGGACCGTTGTCATCATCAGATTCGTCACTAACTTGATGAACTGTGACGTCTTTTCCTTTTTAATTGAGAATAGAGAGGGATTTCTTTGTCATTTCATAAGTTTTTTGAGCTAAAAGACTGGTTTTAATCATTTGAGTTGTTTTTATCTATTAGGCTCATGTACTTTTTATCAACTTATAGTATAAATTGGCCCAAATAGCATATTTAGTAGGATCAGAGTAAGATCGTAGGATCGGATGATCCTACCAATCCTATTGGGGTGTGCAATCCTACTCCGATTCAGTTCTTTTTCGATATGTGGGAGATCCAACGATCCGAATTCCGATTTTAATAACCTTGATGCATGTATGACTTGAGTTTTTGTTAGATAAAAAATAATAATAGATTATTAAAATAATTTAAAATAAAAATAAAATTCCATTTATATTTCTTGGAGCTTTTGATAGTTGAGTTGTAATCATAATAATATTTTAAATTTCTTAAATATTATAGTACTTAGTTGAATTATGTATGATCATGTATGACTTGAGTTTTTGTTAGATAAAAAATAATAATAGATTATTAAAATAATTTAAAATAAAAATAAAATTCCATTTATATTTCTTGGAGCTTTTGATAGTTGAGTTGTAATCATAATAATATTTTAAATTTCTTAAATATTATAGTACTTAGTTGAATTATGTATGATCATGTTCTCATATTAGGGTTTGTGAAATCATGGGGATACTCCTAACTTAATTTTGCAATGGAATTAATACCATAATCAGAAAAAGATTGTTTGTGTTATGGATACTCCTAACTTAATTTTGCAATTTAAGGGCTGCATTCACCTAAAAAAAAAGGGTGTATTTTATTTTTATCCAATGGGATGTGGCTTGTGAGGTGATGACCAACCAAGAAATAGAAATCGCGCTGAATATTCTTTTATTCTCATTGGTGTACGTTTGCCAGATGGATGTAGGTTTTTAGGTAAGGACCATCGCCTTGAAATGGGCTAACACTCTTCAATGCTATAGCCTATATGTGTCACTTTGAACAAATTGCGAATAGCTTTGTACATGGTGGGTCATGTAAGGTGATGGATAAATTGGGTTTTGTTGTAAGTTTTGCTTACCTGAAACAAAATACATTTAACTAAAATTCAGCACTATATATATATATATATATATATGTATGTATGTCAAGTCCATGCTGATGCCCTACTCGTTAACTTCTTGAAGCTCCAATAGAGCTTAGAAGTTTAGGTTCAGAAATGTTTTACTTTTTCTTCGGATCAGTCAGATTCGTTGAGAGTGGTTGAGATCGCAGGGTATCTACCTTTCATTTCAATCCTTATACATATTAAACATTCATCAACCAAGTTTAATAATTTTCTGTACTTTTCTTTTTAGCTGAATAATAATATTCTGTACCTTTTTTTTTTGGTTGAAGAAAGACGATAGAAATAATATTCTGTACTTAAAACAATTGTTTTGTCTAATTTGTACTCATGGCCGGCCCAGCCTTGAAGCGAGGTAAGCCGTCGCTTGAGGCCCTCAGAAAATTGAAAAAAAAAAAACTTATAAAACAAGGCCCCCGCATTAAAAAAAGAGAAGCTCATAGGCCCTAGTTTAAAGAAACTTTGAGATAAAGATAAAGAAAAAAGAGAAGCCTAGCCTTCAATTTCATTTTTTTCCTCTGCGTCTCACAGCATAGCACGACACAGTCACAAAGCCATCAACTTCTTTTACGTCCACTTCTTATATTTTCTCTCTATCTCTCTCTTTTCTTTTCTTTCTCTCCCTCTCTCTTTTAAAATAAACCATTTAAAGATCTGTTTCTAGAATTCCCCATCTTACCTTTTTTTTGTCAGCACAATCCCTCCCTCACCTTTTTTCTATTCTAAAGCCCCCCACCTCCCACGTTGTCAGTTGACTTGTTTGACCTTTTTTAATTTAATTGGTTTTTTTGTTTTTCATTTTTTTTCTGATAAGCATCAAAGATTTTTTTGTTTTTCACTTGAATTATATATTATTATTATTATTTTTTAAATCTATTACTTTTTCTTTTTGCTGAGATCCACAAAGTTTTTGGATGCCAAAATGTAGATGTGATCAATAATTAGCGAGAATAATGAAATATCAATAAAAATATTAAAAAATATTAATTTAATTTAGTTTTGAATGGTCAAAAATCAAATTTAAAATTTTGCTTGAGACCCCAAAATAATTGGGCCGCCCTATACTTATCAAACATTCATTAAGAAGACTCAATTTGTTTAGCAACAAGGCTAAACTTTCAATTGATATTGACAGCTCAATTTCTGTACTGGTCGTTAGTGACTATTTATTATATTATTAATATTAATGATCCTGTGCAATATTATATGAGAAATGCGTTAACGACAAAGAGTCAACAGTTTTAGCAAAAAGAAAGAGAGTCAACAGTCAAGCAGTATTTATTCTTGCCAGATCTCTTCATTACATCACAGTTTGACATCCTCAATCATGCATGTAAATTAGTAAGGATGGAAAGTAATTTTATGAATAATTAATATATATGATATATAATTATAGGATTTTGTTAAAGGGTGTCTTTAGGGCAATGATTAGGAATCATTAAATGTTTACACTTTACGAGAAATAACAAAATTTTAATATTTTAATAATGAATAAAAAGACTAAAATACCTTTAAAAGTTGTTATTGTATTATTCTAATATTTGAAAGCATTATCCTAAAGACACTCGTTAACAAGACCCATAATTATAATTCAATAATGCAACCTCTTTTTTATTTATTTATTTTATGTTATATTCTTCTTGATCATAGTGTGGAATATTCTCTTGATTTTAAAAGTAAGATTAAAAAGTGTCACGTTATCAATTATTAAAACTCTAATATATGATTATCCTCTCTTTTTCTCTATTTTTTTTTAATAATTTAACAGTTGTAATAATAGGAAGAAATGATTGAAATAACGTCACTCTCAGATAATCTTATTGAATTTTCAATATTATATTTGAACTAACAACATGCTAGACACTTTACATCACTCGGAGTAACTATTACCAAACAAAGTATCACCCAAAACTAACACATGAAAATGTAAAAGAAAGGGAATAAAAACAATCAAACAAAGCTGGTTGGTTCTTTGTTACATCATAATGAAAACGACTAGTAGTAAGAGTAGATAACATTTCGAGTTCTAGAAGATAAATAGCACATACATAGAGAAGTCCACAATGCCTGTTTAATTTTTAACTGACGTGTAATATGATGACGTATAAGTAATTTGGATTTTGTGTGTGATGCACTGAAGTGCAGACAATTGGACGAACTACAACGTCTAATTTATGAGAGAGAGGGTTGGAATAAGGTGTGTTGCGTGTCAAATAATAGGAAGAGAAGAAACGTGCTTCTGAATTATTCAAAGGCTTTTTAAACTTCTTTGTTTTCGAGAGAGCTGTTATAACTCTTCAAAATTTAGTGTCACCTTAAGAACCAACAATATATTTAACACTTTATTATATGAAAAAAGGAGCAAGGTTAAAAACAATGGGGCTTGATCCTCGCACTTAATTTTGGTCTCAAAGCTTGACAACTGAATTGTCAACTGATTAAACCTATTATAGGATGATCCCTAATATGAGTATACTTTCCCTCATGCATAGTGGATACAACTCTTTCTTCTTACAAATGATTTGCAAGTAATTTCGACATATATATTTTATTTAAATTTTTTCACAATTCCTGGACAGAAGTCCCATTCAACATGTGTTTTACCTATCGGGTAAGACTTACAAAAATAGTACTCATTGTCTTGATCTCAAACTTTTCATTCATCATTAGACATCGTTGTTAGCTTCTTCGGCTTCCCAAACAATTATGTCTTAAAAAATCCTTATTGCATTAGAGTATCTTTGATGTTACTTTTGCAAATACTAAAATTATTCTTCCCAATCAAAGGGCTTGATCTCAAACATTGTACTTGCCTTCTCCAAAAACTCAAACCAATAGCTTAAATTCCAGTTTAGTGTGATAGCGGAAGTTATGATACCGATTTGTTATAATTTGGTTAGATAAAGAGCATCACATAGACAAAACAATAAAGATATCAACACATAATAATAATATTTAACCTAGTTCAGCTAATTAACTATATGCCTATATCTACGGGTAACGTCAACCAAAATTTACAACTTTTAATGAAACCTCACAAACATAAACTAACCCAAATTCCCAATACACCCAAAGGTACTTTTTTCCCACGAACACCAACAAAAAAAAAAGTGTATTATCTTCTAACTCTCACACTAGACAAAACTTTGCCTTCTAACTCTTTTTCTCTATCTCTCTCACACACATCAAAAGTTCAAAACTACACCAAGTCTTTTGCAGTGCTTCTTACATTTAGTGGATAAGGAATTAATACATATTTTGTTGAATAAAGAATACATTTTTTTTTTTCGAACTAAGAAAATTAAAATAGGTAACCAAGTCAAACTATGAAACTTCTAAATTATTGTCTTCATGGGCAGGACTTAACACTATATTTTCATCAATTTTGAGATAAAGAAAAAAGAAAGAAAGTACGCTACCTCATGTTTTACATTAGGACAATATAGCATGCGATCAAATGCTTGAATACTGCATTAGAGGAATATGAAATAGTCAAAATTGTTTTTAAGTTCCACTAGTATTCATATGGATAAGTGCACGACTCGTAGTACTATGATGCTATAACTATAGATCTCAGTGTTCTGTACTATTATTAATTACTGTATAATAACATTTGTTGTATTTGTTGATGATTATTGATTAATGATATAGCGGAGCCACTATATACTTATCTTTACAAGGAAGAAGAAGAGGTAGATAGCGACTTCTTGTTATTTATCAAAAAAAATAGATAGTGACTTCTTGTTGGACTCAATTAAGCTCTTATGACTATTTCTTACTCTAAAGTCCAAGTATTAATTGGCCGGGGAAGTCGATATGGACAAGTCCAAAATAAAAATTACTACATACGTAAAGCCATGCGTCACGTAATAATCAGTCCACGTCCATTAATGTTGATACACATTAACACAAGAAAACAAATCACGCTGTATATCAAACGACAAAAGGGAGAAGATCACAAGTACATGATCGGATTTGTTTTTGTCTGGTAAATTATAGGCATTGCCGTTCCTCCTAATGTATTCTTCTTGCATTTCACATTGCAATAGTAAACGAATACTATGACCCTATCGCAGGAGACATGTGAGTGTGCAGTGAGTGGAGAGGTAGAATAATGGGAGGCAAATAGAAGACATATATCCATTTCCAACCAAGAAAACTATGTGTTACACATGATATATCATATATAAATATCTCATGTCAAAAAGAAAAAGTTCTGTAGTAGAAATGTCAATTCGGGGTTTGATAGCTAATTAATGGAAGGAAAATATGTGTATCAGCGTTGATCTTTGCAGTCTAGAGTACTATATTTTCTTGAAAAGTCTTCAATTCAATTTTATTAGAAAGAAATAATTTAAGAAGAGCTATATACCCTTACTATGTAGCCTATTATATATTATCCAATTCTTCAATCACAGCTCTTTGAATTAGAATAAAAAAACAGTTATGTATATAGATTATCATCTAATCCAAAAAAGTCGTTGATAATAATTATACTATCGCCGTTTGAGTGACATATTTGTTACTCAATTCTATCTGTCACAAACTTCATTTGTGTTTGACTCTTTGATTATAACATTTTATTATGTATGTTTCTTGTTTATTATATCATTTTCTTTTTGGGACTTGAGAACGAAATCGGTCCTAGCAAGTCAATTTCATCAATCTTTGATGAACAAGATGGAATTCCCAAATTTGAAGAGCCAATTGTCACCATAATAACAATACAAGTGGTGCCACTCTCACCTCTAACATGAAACATAAAGATATTATTAATTTATTATACGGTTGAGATTGTAATTAATTAAGCCGCCCCGATTTTCAAGCAATTACGAGCCCGCGTGGCATATAGGGCCCACATCCTCCATGTGATCCATACGTGTGGCATTATAGGACACGTTTATGGTTGATACAAGCCAACGTGGAATTTACATTTATGTCGACTGTATAGTAATAAAGGAAACAAATCAGAGCATGCCACGCGGCCCACACTTCTGCCACTTTTAATTAAAAAAAAAAAAACACATGAAAGGCAAAGATGGCTGCCATGATTGGGCTTGTTGGTGCAATTTGGAGCCCACCACTGAAAAAAGGGATTTCTTTATCTCGATTATTTAGATAGGGTAGAGATTCACCCAATGCAAATCGTCTATCTTTAAAGCCAGGTGTCACAATCATGACGCAATAGGAATTAAAAACTGAGCTTGTTTTGTTTGTTTATAGCTTTATATTATAAGGTACATACAGCTTCAAACTAATTTACGGTAATTTATAAAATTCAACAGCTTATATAACTCATTAAATATATTATATGATTAAAAATATAAGTGAATCGTAATAAATTGATTATAAATTAATTTGTAATTAAATCTTATTCTTTTATTAATTATCATATAATGAGTTGTAGTAAGTTGATTATAAAAATAAAGTTTGTTTTATTATAAATATGGACTATGCGAGTGTGATTGGCAATTGGGGATGCACTGTTACTGTTCACATTCTCATTTCAGATCAACTGGGATGCACTGCACATGCAGGTGAAGGAAGCTAGGTGATAGAGATGACACGTAGGTGCGGTCCTACTGCCGACAAAGATGATTCAATGTGGGTTTTGATCTTTGGAGTGATGCAATTGCGAGGTGTCGACCACTTGAAATGATGGGGTCTTAAAGACTTAAAGTTCAATGTGGCCTACAACGTACTCGATCTCAATTCCGTGATAATATTGCTCACTCAGATTGATTTCGACTTTCGAGTGAGTGTGTTCATTGTAGCCGGTACCTGTCTTGCATTGCGCTTGTTTTTGTGGGATGAACTTATTTTTATCTCACTATAAAAATATATTATTTTTAAAGTATTTTATTTTTATATTATTATACATTAAAAAAAAAATAGATTTTAATTAATTTCCTAAAGTGTTAGATCGATTATAATATTAGGATCACTTTTTTGTTGTTGATAAAATGGATATATGAAGTTTTGTTTCGACTAATATTATATATATGTGCAACGTTCCGTCCCACACGCAATGAGTAATTACTTAGTCCAATATTATCACATGTTGTCGATGTCGCAATTTATATTTCATGAAATTCGACTCTCAAATTTGTTCAAAAATAGATTATATTTTTATACGTTAAAAAAAATAGATTTATGGTAATTTTTAATTCACCCTTAAAGTGTTAGATCGATTATAATTTTAGGATTATTTTATTTATTTATTTATTTTGTTAAAGAAATGAATATTGAAATTTCGTTGTGACTAATCTTATATACATGTACGATTTTTTGTCTCACATATGCAAAGAGTAATTATTAGGTTCAACGACTTTAGGTGACACCAAAAGGATCGTGTGTCACAAGTTGTCGAAATCGCAGCCTACATATCATGAAATTCAATCTTCAAATTTGTTCAAAAAGAGAGTAGTAGTTTTTTTTTTTTTAAATTATTTTTTGCTGAAGGGATTGCTTAGGCTCACCAGAGATGCCATAAATTGGGTACAATTTCAAAACTATCCTAGTTTAATTTTTGTTAGAAAGGTCAATATAGAAGTGCTGTTGTATAGTTTTCTTTTTTCATATTAAAACTATCTTGTGACGAAGAAAAGTCTTCTTCGAATCTTCCATTAATAAAAGAATCTTTATGACAACTAATTTTTTTCAGTAAACTACTATATTTTCTTACAAAACATGCTTTGCGCTTAACACTTCTTATGCAATATTATCTCCCATTTTATACATTATTGTCCATCGTCTTATCTCCTACCTTTGTTTTTCTTTTAAATATATCATCTAGTCAAATCATTTAACCATATGATAATATATTTAATTTGTCTCTCTCTTTTTTAATTCTTTTTCTTTTTTGGTAGATTTGGGTTGGCAATAATTAAAACTAGTCACCAAGATTACAAGGTACAAGTCTAGTAGTAAAGTCACTAGACATATCAAATTGAATATGGTTAGTACCCTCCAAATGGGGGAAGAAATCACCAAAATCTGCAGCTTGACTATGAGTCAGGTATGCAAAGCATCGGCACTTTAATTAGTTTTCCTCTACACATGAAGGATCTTTTTATAGGAGAAACGGTGAAAGAGATATTTGCAATCATCAATGAGAGAAAATAATTAGCTTCTATAGAATTGTTCAAGAAAAAGACCAAAACCAGAGCATCCAATTCAACCAACATATTGGTAAAACGCATAACAACTGCCACACTAGAAGTTCTGCCAATTTTCCTAGAAAATCCATTAATCCAATGGCCAGAATGATCACGGATGAGACCCCTACCTGTAGTTGGGTCAGAAATTCCCAAAACAAAACCATCCATATTAAGCCTAGCCCAATCAACCATTTAAGTTCCAAGAAGTAACATGCTGTCTCGTACATTGATTTTATTATTCTCTTTTTAGTAAATTGCACATAAATCAAATAGATATTAACTAATTAAAGTCACAATCACATAGTACTCCATCTTAATAAGGGAAGAAGCCACCGTAGAGTTAAAGGCATTAGCATGATAATATTATTAATTTGGTGGTAGTAGTCCCCGAGTTGGAGGAGGGGAGGGGGTTGAGAGCATAGATTTTTATTAATTAAAAAAATTAGGAGTTATACCTAAGTTCATATAGCATATAATAAAATTTGTGTCATATACTCTATAATAGGGCCAAGTAAATGTCCTCCCATTTTTTTTCATATATATATATATATAAAAGAGTTTTCATCGTACTATATTTGCATTAAAATTATTAAGTTAAGTTTACTATGGATGTGTTTGCAAGAACTTATTTTCATTGGTTATTCTGCTTAAAAATAAAATTTATCATGAAGCAATAAGACTTTTAAAAGACATAAGCCAAACAATTTGAAAAATAAACTCATCCAAACATGCTCTCCAAGTGAAACTCTATTACAAAAATTCCAAGAATTTAAATTACTATTTCTAGTAAAATTCTATTACTAAAAGAATGGAAATAATTTCAAAATTTCATTATTTATTTTCAATTATTAAAAATATTCATTCTTCCACGATAGAATTTTTTTCATAAAACTTAAGGTAAATTCTTAATTTTTATTAATTATTATTATTATTTTTTTCAGTGATATTTATGAAAATTTTCATTTACTTCACATTCAAGTTCCAATTAATCCATCCATCATACAAATATACATACTTACATATTCAATGACATTAAGATCTAATCATCCAAATTATAGAAAAATCTTAATAGATCAAAAAAAATTGAGGATTATAATAAAAAAAATAATTAAAATGTTGGTGTTTAATAATAAATAGTTGTTATAAAAAAAAAAATAGTAAAACACGGAACTAAAAATATTGATTTTAATAATTTTATTTTTGTATATAATAACTTATTGGCACAACAGTATTATATTTAATATGTATATTATATTTTTAAATATTGTAAAATATCCAATAACAGTATTAAAGTTTAATCAATTTTTTATTTTGTTTTTGTAAAGTATAGAACGGGAAATATTTAATATGTATTGCACCTGAGTTTATAATAATGAAGTTTTTATTATAAAGTGGTCACGTGCATAGCAAAATCAACAAAAAAAATGTATCTAGAGAAATCAATTTCATCAATTTTAAGACCTCAGATGGTTATATTGTAAAATTAAAATCCCATGAGATAAAGTTGCAAATGATCCAAACCCTATGAATGATTATGCAATTTAGCCTTTTAAATATTGAAAACGTGTATATTTCATAATATTTTTGGTTTCGTACAATTAATAAATGAAAGTTTTTATTTTTTATTTTTAAATATGTACATATGTGTAACATAATATATAGTACGCCTATTTTAAAAAAATATGACTGTGACATTAAGAGTCTTTCCAGTCTTCTCCTCTCTCCTTTGCTCTTCTTCCATTCAAACATGGAGCATGAGCTGATTAAATGGCAGACAAAACAAGAACCAATTGTATCATTGTATGTCATGTGTATATCATTACAGCGCTGCTAGAGCAGACCTAACCAAGTTAAAACGGTTGCAATAATTTTTATATAATAATTTCTCCAACCTAAAAGAATTTAGGATTTCAATTGTGTTATATTTTTATAAACTAAATATTATGAAGGTTTCTTGGACATTGGGAAAAAATGTAAAACTCACCTATATATATTTTTTATTAAAAAAATAAATTATCATCTTCTAGGGTTTTTTTTTTGGACATTTTTGTATAATTTTAGAATCCTTTTATTTATATATAAGAGGATTTTAAAACCTTTTTTTTTATAAAATTTTTTAGCTTAAGGTGGGGCTTTAGGCTGGCCTGGGCCTTGAGCCAGCCTGGGCATCAAATCAAATTGAGAATTGTGTTCCACCGTTGTATTTATGAGAAAAACGGATTTAGATGTCATTGAGGCGTAGGCCTTGAACCGGCCCTAGATTTAAATTAAAATGTGTTCCACCACAAGGTGGTGTTTAATTTTTGTATTTCTGGCCGTCAAATCAGACAGAAAAATGTGTTGGTGGAGTTTAATTTTTGTATTTGGGTGGGATACGGATCAAGTTGTGCCTTATCAACGACACAATGCATCATACAAGTCATACTCTAGTTTAGTTATGGGTCTAAATCGATTCGCTGTATCAATTCAAGACCATGCTCCTAGGATCGTACGTTAATACAACATGAATGTAGGAGTTATGGGTCGTGGTCACTTTAATCTACTCGATCATGCAATTAACGTTTTTATTATTTTCTTTTTCCTTTGATAAACATCGATCAAAAGCCTTGCGTAAGGAGATAAATTATTGCCATTTTCACTTACCAAATGTACTTTTATCATACAAATCTTTTGTCTTGATGTTTAAGCAACTAGATCTCCAAAAGTTTTTTTGAGGGATCTTGGGATGGTTCAAATAATTTTATGACTAAGATTTTATTGTTATTATTGTATTGGGATTTGGGATCAATGACTCACTCTCAATTTTATATTAGAGTTTGTAATTATATCATAAACACCCTTTTATAATTTTATTCATTTGCCTCATCATCTTTGTACGTATCTCCTTATACTTTTTTATTTTTATTTTTTTTTCATGTATGAATTTTTTATCGGCAAAGATGAAAGCTTGCAAAACTTTTCTGTCAAACACATACCACATTTGTGAAGCTATACTTCTGTCGTACAAATTTTCCATTTATGCTATTGCCCAACTTAATGTTCTAGCATTTAGGGGTGCAAGAAGATTTTGCAGTTCCTTTATTTGCATAGTGCATTGTTTTTAGTTTATCCTACTTTTCATAAAGCAAAAAAGCCTTTAGATTATAAGGCATATGTTTGTGGTTCAAATTAAAAATTAACATCTAACGTTATTTCAAGTAATCTTTTTTTCCCTTATATATTATAAGATAACTAAAACGTTATGAATTTTGTAATTCAATAACATTATATGTTTAAAAGAATCATGGAGAAAATCCACTTTCTCAATTATTGTATATTGAATTTCAAAAATAACAAAACTAAAACAATAAAATGATATGAATAGAAAACTTCCACTCCATAAAACATTCCTTAAAATTCAGGTATTGCGTTTCAATTCTAATGGCCATTGGCCACTTTGTTTGGGAGTTAGTAACCGAGCAAAGTACAAATTGTTTGTTTGTTTTTACTTGTTACCCCAATTCTTTTGACCGGTCAACTACATTCACCGCATCTTGGATTTTGGCAGAGATACCCATTCAATAATTCATGATGGAGAAAATTCCTTTTTTTTTTTTATAGAAAATAAAAAATAAAAAATTGTTTCCCTTCCCATTTTTGGTTGTCATTAGCTTTCTTTGCTAAAATTCTGCAATTTCCTTGCTCTTACCAACTGTTCTAGGCTAATTGTTTAATGAATCACTCTCTTTTTTTTTTTGGTAGTTGAGATATACTTTATTCTAAAAAAAACAAAGAGAACGAGAAAGAAGGATTGAAAAGTCCGTACCCTATAGCATTACATAGGGACACTATCAATTCAAAGGTTGTTAGTCATAGGTTGTTAGTCATAGGTTGGTCTGTGTCGGCATGCTAGGACCCATATCCATTTCCCAAATTGAGATCCCAATGCATTTGGTGAAAACCAATTGCATGGCAATAGTTTTGATCTTGGTTGTCCATTCAAAAATTATTTTTAATCTCAATCATCCAATTAAAAAGTAAATCTTTAAACATTTTTTTTAATATACATGAAATGACAACTGAAATCAAAAGTTACTTTTTAACTTTTAATCAATCCTATCTCGTATTCTCTTTGTTGATAGTAGAGATGGGCTGGGCCCTAGATGGTCTTCTTTGGTCAATCAAGTTTTATGACCCGATTTTTTTATTTTTTTCGACCTATAACGTGGTAAGGTAATTCAAAAGACTATTTACGTATACTTTTAGATACATAATTTACTTAAAAGGCAGTATGCGAGTTGTTTAAACTTTTAATAAATAATGCTATTTAATAAACGTGAATGGTCTTATGAATCATCACATAATAATAGGTAAGAAGAGAAAAATTTGTCCAAATTTTATGTAGCCTTAGAAATTTAGGAATATTTTTATAATTAAACCTCTTATGTATTTTGATTCTCTTTTGGCTGACAGGATTGTGGAGTAAAAGCTTGGAAAACCCATTTTATATTAGCCAAACTATTTAGTGCTTCACTCGAAATGAGAAAGGAATATCGCAAAATATCTTGCAGGAGACAAACGAAAATTGCATTGCCATATTTTAATTGTTTTTGAAACTTGGAAGAATGAATTCAATTCACCTGTTGAAGGCACAGAAATCTCACTCCTAATGGAGCACTTATCTTTCTGTGTCACCATCTATGATCTACCCACTTTGTTTCATTTAATTGTAACTTGCACAAAGTCAGAGCTTCAAGTAATACATAACTACTTGAGAGATGACACGAAAACGAAAACCATGTTTCTTTAGACTCCTTAGTCCTTACACATCGTTTAATTTAAACATCTAGTTAGGGGTTGTCTTATGTCTTGTTGAACAACCTCATTTAAGCTAATAGTAATACAATTCAATTCACCTGTTGAAGGCACAGCTAACTAAATCATATTCACTCAAACATATATTCTTTGATTGGGTATTCTTAGAGTACTTAAGATACAATAGGGCGTTAATTTAAACATCTAGTTAGGGGTTGTCTTGTGTCTTGAACAATCTTTCTGTAATACATATTCACAGTCAAACATATACTTTGATTGGGTATACTTAGATTACTTAAGATACAATACGGCGTTAATTTAAACATCTAGTTAGGGGTTGTCTTGTGTCTGGTTGAACACATTTATTTGTAATACATTTCATCAAACATTATTCTTTGATTGGGTAACTTGCACAAAGTCAGAGCTTCAAGTAATACATAACGTTAATTTACTTGTTAGAACAACCTCATTTATAGCTAATGTAATACATACACGAAAATTCTTTGATTGGGAAAACTTAAGATACATAGGGCGTTAATTTAAACATCTGTATGTCTGGTTGACTAACTAGTAATACTTCACAGTCAAACTTACTTTGATTGGGTATACTTAGATTACTTAAGATACAATAGGGCGTTAATTTAAACATCTAGTTAGGGGTTGTCTTGTGTCTGGTTGAACAACCTCATTTATAGCTAACTAGTAATACATATTAATACATTCTTTATTGGGTTCTTAGAGTACAGTCTCAAACATATATTCTTTGAACAACCTCATTTATAGCTAACTAGTAATACATATTCACAGTCTCAAACATATATTCTTTGATTGGGTATACTTAGAGTACTTAAGATACAATAGGGCTTACAATTCCTTAAAATAAAATAATAACTACTTTCACCAAAAAAAAAAAATAATAATAATAACTACTACTTAAGTTTTATCCTTTTAAGCTGATAATCAGCTTTCAGTGTCATACGGATACTGTTACGCAAATGAAATCTGGACATTTTTTTATCAGGCTTTTTTGTTTTTTGGAAGTGAATGGCCCAAAAGGAGGGCTTGTGAAAGGGGGAACCAAACTAATGATGTTTGGATAATAGGTGTGATTTTTACCATTGGCCAAGTGGCATTTCCTATTTCATATGAGTTCCCAGGAAAGACTCCATACATTTTTGGCATCTGAAGCAATGGAAACCACTAGCAGCTTAGAAGAAAACAACATAAATCATTCTTGTTTGTAGAGTTCTCAAAATATGCATCACATTCCATGAGGATCACGTACTGAATCAGAATTTAGAGTGCGGGTATAACATTGTTTATAAATATGCACATTTGTGTATAAGCTATTACCAGGAGTATAAGGCAACAAAAGTATTTAGGGAACAAAAATTTCATAAATAAACCAATTTTTTAAACTTTGGATTCAAAATTCTCCTGCAAAAACTGGTAAAGCTCCTCAGCAACCATGGTAGGATACTCCTCTTGTGGAAGAAGAGCACCTGGCACCTCAACAAACTTGCTCACACCTTTGGCTCCCTTTAAAGCTTCCATCTCTGCTTTTGACCTCTTTGGAGATCCTTCAGTGGACACAACCAGCATTGGTGTCTTTCCCTCCAAATTTGCAAAGAGTTCAAGAAACTCCTCCCGAGATTGAACAGGGTCGAGTAGACCAGTTAAGAAAGCAGCGGGCAAATAACGGGCACCCTTTCGTTTTGTTAGTGCATATCTGCTTTCAATGAAGCCTGGAGTGACATTGTCAGGATTGGCATACACATGGGATTTGTACTGGGATTCGATAGCCTTTTCATTGCTCACAAGTATGTTATACATCATCCATCCCACAGCAGGAGTCCTTAATGTGCCCCTAAGCAATCCGTACCTGATCATTAACAAAACAATTTTGATTCACATATTTGGTTTCGGTTTAAGAAATCATTGTAATATATTGGCTTTTCCCTTTTGTTTCATGCACAAATCCTATTCCTATTCACCAAACCCTAAGCCTAATTCCTCATAATCCTAACTGTCCAAAATTGCCAAACCTGATTTGCTTTCGTCCCCATTTGTCCTACCATCATATTGAGATTAAGCATACCTTGTTTCCATGCTGGAATCTCGACCAAACACAATAGGAAGGGGACCAGACCAAGTGGGTGCCACAGCAGCTATGGCCATAGGTTTCACCAAACCCTTTTTTGCAGCACGGACTGTAATTGTTGCTGCGTGCCCTCCTCCAAAGACCACCAAATTATTTTCTAGTTTAACAACAGAAAATTATGAGCAAAAGAAATTTTGATCAAACAAATAATTTCCTGGGAATATTCAAAAAGAAAATAAAATCCCGGGGATGCAGAACAAAATAAAACAATATGTAAGGAAAGCATTTTTCCCAGGATGGCTTCTTTCTGGTGGTGGGGGGAGGAAGAAGCATGATCATATTTATAAAAGGAAAGTTCTATTAAGTTTAATACAATATACACAAGCTAGAACTAGAGCACAATGAATTTGTTACTAAGATATATGACTGGAAGAACAACCAAAATGACATTTCCTGGATCACAAATTTATAAATAAACCAGATGTGAACACCAGAGATGTAGATGAAAATAAGTTCTATCTTCCCTTAGATTCAGAAAGTTTGGCATATGTTTACAATATTAAAGCAAGACTAACAATAACAAAAAATCTCTGCAAGTTTCACTTCATTCCCCCATCAGTCTCTTCCTTATTGATGACAATGGCCATACTTGGTGTGACCAAGCTATGAAGGAGTTTTAGAGAATGATATAGCCATGAAGTGGTCATGTTACTACCCAAACAACTCCCACTATCATGAGTTTTTTTGAAAGATGACTGCTAACCATTCAACTTTTGGGTGAATAGAATGCCCGACAACTCTGCAAGTTGTTTGGATAGTCATGTAAGTACTCAAACAACTCAGTGCAAGACTAACTTTTGTGACTATAAGAGACCAACCAAAGCCAACCCTCCCAACAGGTACAAACTCATCTCCATTTAGAGCTAGGAAAGACCAGCCAAGCTAACCCTGCCATCATTCAACAGGGAGGGGCGCCCGGGGGGGGGGGTTGTTTGGATAGTCGACTTAAAACTTGTAATCCAGGAATGATATATAAGCTGGATATTGAATAGCCGATGACCATGTTGATTCAGAGTGTTTAGTATATTGGTTGGATAAAATGGGATTTGAAAACAGATGGATGCGTTAGAATCAGTATAACCATGGTTCATTTCTCAATTTTTGTTGGCTATCATTATAACCACGCTAGTGCCCGGATCTTGTTCCTATCTTTGATACTTGCTTAACAGTAGCTTTAAAGGACATGTAACATGCATAGCTTGTTCCACAATTAAAAGGTTCTGCAGGTATCCCCTCACCCAATACCCGCTACTCAAGGTTTGAAAGTAGTACAATTGGTCCATAGGAGAGAACAACAAAAGGTGATTCACTTGCTTGTTAGAGGGGATTCAGCTATGATCTCTTTTTGCATTGGGTTGCCTGCAGGGTTAAGGTGTGGTCTGTACAAAGGTATCAGGTTCCCAAAAATTGGATGAAATAACTAAAATAACTACAGAAATGACCTGTGGGAAGTAGACAGATACTTGGTTGATATAAACCTCTGAGTAGTTGCCTCCTGGGTAGGAGGATAAACTGCCTAGGCCGTCGGTGGCCAAGGGGGTGCTGGAAGGCGGGGGGAGTATTCCCAACCCCCGATGAAGCCATCGGATTACCTCGTAGGACCAGCCTGGTGGATGGGTTGGCGCCCACCGGAGGTTTTACGGACTAGCAGCAAGTCCTAAGGGCTCTTCGTTAGGATGGTTCCTCCGTCATCAAAAAATAAATAAATAAATAAAATAAACCTCTAAGTAGGAAAACGAACACGGGTTGGATCTATGTACCTATAGAATGGAAGCTAGAGAACCTAAGTCTGCAGAAGAGTTTTGGTTCAAAGTAGAGGGAGAGAGGGATACCACTGAATCAATTGACTCAGCTCTGAAATTTGACCGACAAGAATATGTTTTTGTAGGTTCTGCGGAAAATCTTTACCATCGAAACAAACAGAGTGTAAAGGTCAATTTGGGTAAGAGAGATTGATCCATTAGGAGAGGTTGGGGTAATTGACTAACCGGCTGGTATCTTATGTTGCAAAGTTGGTAACTTTCCCATGAAAGGCGAGAACAATACGAAATCTTATTCTAGAGAAAATGAAGCCTAAATTATCGTGATGGAAGAGGTTATATTTGTCAAAAGATGGATGGTTGGCTCTCTTAAAAAGTATGTGATCCATTCTATCATTACCTTTCGTTATTCAACATTACTACCTCTGTGGCTAACAAATTGAAGAGGTTTCAGAGAATTCTTTTGTGGGGGTGGTTTGAGTGATGGGTTTAAAATTAAATTCCATCTTGTGGAATGGAATTTAGTATAATATGTTCTCCCATAAAAAATGGAGGTTTGGGAGTGTGCAAAACTGGATACCTTCAATCAAGCCTTGTTTGGTAAACGACTAGTAATTTGGGGATGTAGGCAATCATTTATGGATATGGATGGTTGATTTAAAATAAGGCAAAATTGGGGTCAATGGACAACGATGGTGGTTAGAAGTACGCATAGATATAGCTTCTAGAGTAGTATCAGGGCGGGTTGGCATAGGTTTGCGGTTTATTTACAGTTTGTGAATGGGAATGGCCAAAGAGTGAGGTTTTGGCATGACATATGGTGTGAGAATCAATCATTGAAAGGGCAATAACTGAAATTATATGCACTTACAATAATTCCTACTTGGATAATCAGAAGAAAGGGGTTCTCACACTTGGAATATTAGGTTTATTTGTGAGTTTAATCATTGAGAGTTGGAATCAGTAGACTTTGTGTTTGATATTCTGTACTCCAACATTCCAAGTAGTGAAGGCCCTGATTGCATGAGGTGGGGGTTGCATAGTAGCGTAATTCTGATGTCCATTCATATTATGAGGATTTAAGAGGTTCAAGTGGTGTGTCCTTTCCTTGAAAGACCATTTGGTGCACTAAGGCCAACAAGGAGGAAAATCCTTTCGTTCTTTGCATGGAGGCAAACATGGGCAAACATCACAATAGGTAAATAACCTTATTAGGAGAGGTATAACTTTGGTAGACTGATGTTGTATGTGTAAAAGTTAGTGGTGAAATTGTGGTTCATCTATTGATGCATTGTAATGTGGCCAATGAGTTGTGGTTTTTTGTATTTATATTGTTTGGATTTCATTGGGAAATGCTTACGAGAGTTGTGGATTTACTTTTTGGGTGGAGAAATTGGTTTGGGTAAACAGAGGCCCTTTGTTTGGTATATAGCCACATTAGTTTTAGTGTTGGTAATATGGAGGGAGGAACAATTGCACATGTGATGGAAATTTTGTTTTGTGATCCTTGTTTGAATGGTATCGTGTTCTTGGTTCTAGTGAGAATGGGATGCATTCTAATGTAGACTTATTAGATTCTATATTTTTCATATTGGAATACTTGTACAATGTAATTCATTAATATAACTTCATGCACACACCTTGTGTACCTGAGGACCAAAGGTATCTCCTCTTTCTCAATTAAATTCATAAAACACTATAAATCATGATCTTTGCAACTTTTACAGCTATAAAGTGAATTATTCAATCTTCTAAGATTTAAAATCTAGAAAATAAATGTCAAGCTCTTTAGAAATTGAGAAATGCTTTAGGAAAAAAAAAAAAAAGACAGATTATCTTAAAACAACCATACCAACCTGAGTCACTTATTGGGCCATTGGGAGCATTGATGAAGTCAACAAGGAATTTCTCCAGGACATCGGCATTGTAATCTATCTTCGGCCTATCAGAGTAACCGAGACCAGGCCAATCAACGATAGTGGCTCGCCAATTGACTTCACCAGCTCGTTGAACAATGTCTCTAGCCACTGATCTCCATTCTTCAACAGTACTAACATCAGAAATGGTGGGCATCATAAGGATATTCTTAGGAGGATCAGAGCTTTCCCTCACATGTTCCTCATAATAGATGTTCACATAATTGTCCTTGAATTTCCATTGCCAATTACTAGTCTGAAACAAAACAATATATAAATTGTGAGACAAACAACAGTTAAAGCTAAATACTTTCATCAAATTGAAGTGAGAAAATTTCATTTCAACTAAATTGGAAGCTGAGAGTGAGAAAACAAAGAAAGAAAGAAAAATCCCAATTTCAATAAAGAGAAAAAAGAGGCATAATTTGGGCTCACCTTTGATGGGTTGGGAGTCTTATCTCCCAGAGAGACCTTGGAGTAATCCAGAGTGGTTGAGGCCCTAACTTTCAAGGGTTTAAGATAACAAACATTGTGAGAGTAAAAGGGTTTGTGGGTTTTGCAAGGAAGAGTGAGGGAAGGCGATGAAGATGTGAAGAATGCTGCAGAAATCGCCATGGATTGCGCAGAAATGGAGGGAGGTAAAGTCTATTGTCTCACAGTTCCACTACTTCACGGAATTTGAGTTTATTTTATTATCCTTATTTTAATCTTTTAGTTTGATTTATATTGATATTTTGAGAACTAATTTCGATGAATTTGGAATTCTAGGCATATTACGTGTAATAATTTATGGATAAAAAAAAAAAAAAAAAATTTATAAGGTATGAAATATTTAAGCTCGACCTACCGAGCCAACCCATTTAAGCCCATGATTGGGTTAGGTTAGTTTCTATACATGTGTTGGGTTGGGTTGGATTGTGTTGTGTTGAGAAAACCCTCCAACCCAACCCATGCACATCCCTAATTATAATGAGAAGAAATTATATTTTTTCATCATAAACTTTCATCCCATTTATAATGTCTCTCTAAATTATCAATTTGTTCGATTGACACCCCAATGTGAAAGAATTATATTAATGTGCCCCTATCGTCTAAATTGAGAATTAGATGAGACATAATTTTGGTGTAAGTATGAAATGGCTCTCATTAGTCATTAGTTGCAATGAAAAATCAAAATCTTCGACTAAATTAAATCTCAATTTTAAAATTAGGGGTATATTGATATGATTTTCTTAAATTGAAGTATAATCGAGCAAATTAATAATTTGGAAGACAATATAGATAGGGTGAAAATTTAGAATAAAAAAGTGCAATATGCAATTATGCATAACTATAGACATGGGAAATCAAACATTTGATGTTGTTGAAGCAACAATATATAGGTCTCAACTAAATTTTTATTCATTCATTCTTCGAGGGCATGATGACACGCACTTAAATAATAATGTCTTTTGTTAATGAGTGTTTTAATTGCACAAGTTATGGTGCATTTAATACTTCATTAAATGATGTTTTTATACAATTTTTTCAAAAAATAAAGTCAAATTATGTACACATATCAAGAAAAGCACCGATATCCATATTAAATTAATTTTGTACCTACAAACTAATAAATTATTGATAAGTATTTTTTTCCCCCAAATATGTATATTACAATTCATAATTGAATAATTATTATCTCTTAACATGTACCCTTAAGACACTCGTTAACATAACCCAATGATAATTATTGGTAAAACTTGTGACTCCATTAAGAAAGATGGTCCTTTGCTATCCTTTTTGTGAATAAATTTGATCATTTTATTGTTTGTTGTCATATTTCTAATGTGTTACTTTTTGTACCTATATTATTTTTGGTATAGTAAGAAAATAACCAATCGTTATGCTAAATTTAGGAAAAGAACATGAACAACTAAGTCATTAGTATTTGGTATATTTTAGAGAATGAAAATATTTATCCCACATACTGTGTTCTACTTTATGCTTCACCAAAAATAATATAATACATGTCTTTTAAAAGAAATGAAACATGATTAACAAAATTTTAATAGCGACTAATGTGAACTTTCAAAGCCATTAAACCACATTATTAATGAAAAACACGGTCATTACTCTTTGTTCTTCGCGCTTGGAAAAAAAAAAAAAAAACTTCATTGATAAGCAATTATTAAGGAAAATGAGGTGAGTTGATGAAGAACTTATAAGCATAAGCTCCGAATCCACCCAAAAATGAATATTCTAATATAATATATTAATATTACCGTTGGACCAAATCATTTGTCTATACATTGACATCATACTTAATCGTTGGTCCTAATACAAATCCATCCTTACAATTAAACCTATTTTTGTTAAAAGTTTTTTATTTTTTTGATGAAATATTTTTGTTAAAAGTTGTACTATACAAAAACTGAAAAAAGTAACAAATAATTATGGTTGAACTTTTAAATAACCTAACCAAGAGACATTTGACTTCAACAATTTTTTTTTTCAAACGTTGTCATTCTTAATTGGCTCTTTGTTAAGTGTGATCAAGAACATGCTTCGTATTGATCATAAATCTCAAATGTCATTTTCCTTTTTAACTTCGATTATTATATCATATCCTTTCATGCATGGTTTGTAACTTACATAACTCACTTGTTTGGATAAACTTGCTTTTCACATATCCTATCAGGCATATCAAACCAAGGAAGGAAATTGTACTATATGTTTTCACATATTAGCAAATCGTAATCGACAAGTTGAAATACAAACGGTTTACTTTATATAGAGATGCCTTTTAACAAGAACAAAAAAATTGTATAAAATTTTTCATCCTCTCCCCACCCAATTACTTTTGAGGCACATTGACAAGTGTTTTCTAAAGTTAAATCAAATTCTGAATAAAAATATCCATAATTGCAAAACAATTCATGAATGATAAAAATTTAGATGCTATAAATTGTGGTTTCATATTAGACTTCACAAAATTTCAAATAGACAAAAAAGAAAAAGAAAGAGAAGGGTGCTATGGATTAAAAAGGTTTTGAAAGGACTTGTTGTGTTAGTGATGGTATCCATCATCCTTGTTCAAGTTGTGATGCAAGCCGATAACCCTTTCTTTTCCTCTCACTTTCCCATCTTTCCCATCCATTTCACAGCTCCCTCACTCCATTTTATGATAGTACAACTACAACAGGAAGAAGATTTACTGAAAAGAAAAAAACTACAGGAAGAAAAAATATTTATGAAGAAGAATTTACCTTATTTAAAAGATTGGAGTGCTTGGAGAAGTGCAGAGATACATTACCTCATGATTTCAGACATCCAGACCTTTTCAACGTTAAGCGTAAAGAGTTACTTCATTATTTGAGTTGTTTGGACGAATAAGGACCACTCATGAGCCCAAGGTTGGATCCATCTTTATGTGCCTCTCTCATTACTTTTAATTTTTATCGGCTAAAATGCATCAATATTCCGTGAATTTTTATGATGTTACAATAAGAATCTCTTAATTTTTTTTGGGGCCAATTTTGCACATAAACTTAAACATGGTTGCAAATAGACCACATATGTTCATTATTTTAAACTGTTTTTTTTTCTTGCCTCAAATCGTTAAAGTAAATGCACTAAAACTCTATAAGCTGTTATGTTATTGCAATTAAAAAAAAAAACCTTCTTTTTTTAATTTTGTTTTGAATGATTTTGTGCAAAAATTGGTTAATACCGTATTGGTACTGGATGTACCGGGCGGTATGTACCATACCTGCCACTAAGCCAGTACAAATACCCTTTAAAACATACAAGATAAAATACATGTATGTATCGGCTTGTACCAAGGATTTTTTTGGGTGTTCTGATTGGTATTAATGTTTCGGCCGGTACCAAAAAAAAAATTCAAAAATAAATAAAAGGGTTGATAAAGTATGTGGATTTCAAAATATATGTTTATAACCACGTAAATAAATAAATAAATACATTTATACAATATATATATATATATATATATATATATATATAGAGTAATTCCAAAACTGTACATTAGTATCATTTGGTACTAAAATATTTCTATACCTTTTTGTTGGTTCTCTATGTTATTTTGGGATGTTCTAAAATATTATCCTTCTTAAAAAGTTAATTAGCATAATTTTAATAGTAACTTACTCTTTAACTTATTTGAATTAAACAAAAAAAAATGGTAGTTTTGGAAACTAAACCATTTTAGTTGAAAGAAAATTCATTAGTGATGTCCCTTTAAAAAGTGAACCTTTTATTTTTTTTAAGCTTAAGAAGTAGAAAATTGTTTTAAAACAAAGATACTACCAAAAAAAAAATACAGATTACCAAACATACCAGATATTCTAAACAAAATGAACAAAAAGTGAAGGAGTGAGTGGTATTATTTTCCTTTCTTTATTTAATATGAAATGATAGAGTACTCACTCCATCAATTTTTTTTTTGAAAACCTTTGGTCTTTCTTTGGTCTTTGTTCCCTGCCTACTTTCTTCGGGTTTGTTTGTTTTTTTTTTTAATTTCAGAAATGAACAAAAAAAAAAAAAATGGTTGTGAATGTGTGAAATCATCATTGACAATCAATTTTCTTTAACAGCTTGATGTGTGGTAAATGCAGATAATATGGAAGATTAATTACATGGGAACTTGCAATGGCGATTGGAGGAAGAATTAATTACTAGTCATTTTGTATTACCCTCTTTAATGAAAATAAGATTACTATATATAATTATATATGGAGAGAACCGAAAAGAAAGGGTGAGACGCATAAAAAACTCTCTTTGTAACGTTTATTTTGAATAATAAGACCCATCATGTATTGTTTAACCATCATCCTTTGGTTGCCACTTGGGTATTCGGCCCAATGGTAATTCCCCTCCTAAAAAAGCTCCATCCTCTATGAGTGTGTGGATTCAATCCCCGAGATCTTTAAAATATACGTGTGTGTGAGTTTAGATTAGAATTTCTATCATTAAAAAAAAAAAAAAAAAAAAAAAAAAAAAAAAAAAAAAAAAGCCATCATCCTTTGGTTTGTTCTCTCTCTCAACTCATTATTTGTTTTGGGCTCTTTGGGTTCTAAAAAGAAGAGAATAAGAAGAATTCACCAATTAAGGAGAACCATTACCTAACATATTTGTTTAATTTTTTCCTTTTTGGAGTAATTAACATAAATCCACCTTAAACTATGAAGTCACTTGAACTTTTTATCATAATTTTGTATCATAAATTCTGAAAACTTACCATTACCACCCTCAATTAAAACAAATTTTGCAAATAACGCCCCATTAATATTATCTATCTAAAGGTTACAATTAACTTTGTAAGTAAATTTTGTAAATAGCGCTTCCATTGTTAGCTAGGTAAATAACAACAATTCCCTTCTCACATTTAAAATTGCTTAAAAGGTTTAGACTAAAGTCTACTTTTGGCCTCCTAACTTAGGGGATGTTTTCATTTTGACCCCTTAACTTTAAAAGTTTTCATTTGGGTCTTATAAGTCTGTTTAGCTATCAAATGGGTTCTTCCGTTCATCTCAGTTAGAGTCCCCCCAGTTAAGTGCCAACTAAGCAGTTAATCATTTGTCCACGTCACCATTGTTTGGCACATGATCTTGCCATGTCATACATATTACATAAAAAATTATTAATAATAATAAAAAATAAAAAAAATCAGAAAATTTGTTCATCTTTCTCTCTCATTTTGCCAAACTCTCATATTGATGGCAGACGAAACCCACAGATCAAGTGGAGTCGAAGAACCCATAGATCAGATCTGCTTTGTGCAGTCTTAATGACAACATGATGATGGGTGAGGAGGGAGGCTTGCAATGGGATCTTGTATGGGTGGCTGTGGGATTTGTAATGGTGAAGATGATGCAGCTTCTAGGAGGGGGTTTTGTATGTGGCCTCTTTTTTTGATTTTTTTGTTTTCCCTGATTATTTTGAACTGACTTACCATTGATGCTTAGTGGCATAGTCTCTCTTTGATGAGTTGTACACCAATCAGGTTGGATTTGAAGACAATGTATTGTAAGTTTGATGTTCATTTTATTGCTGCAATCCAAGAACTAGTGGGATTTGTAGACGGTGAAGTTTCAAATCTTTTTTTTCCCTAATCTATTCAACCGGTTTTTCCTTTTTCTTATTTTCCCTCGATTTCTCGGCAACCAAACAAAGGTCTGTTGAATGTTGTTTGTACTACCTTCTTTAATTTTTTACTAAAGAATTTAATTTCTGTGTTTTTTTTTACCAAATCAAATTTTATGTTCTTCCTTAAATCAATTTCATAAAAAAAATAATAATGTAATTTTATTTTATTTTTTAGTAATTTTTGGATTTTTTAATAAAAAAATATTTGATTAATTTTTAATATAAAAAAAATTCTGAATTGAATTAAATATCAATAAAAATGCTGACTTGGATGGGTTATGTGGCATTTAACAGAATCTTGGTAACAGAGTTGGACGGAAGGGCTCTTTTAAAAACTACTCAAATCTATGGGGCTCAAATGAAAACTTTTTAAATTAGGGGGCCAAAATGAAAACACCCCCTAAGAGCATCTCCAATAATGAGCTTTTTGGCTCTCTATCTTCACATGTGGAGAGCCAAAATGAAGAATTTATGCTCCAGCAGCTTTTCAAAAACTCAAAATGCTACAGTAGCTTTTCACAAATGAAAAGCTACTGTTCACTCTTCATCAAATAAAAAATTGTTTAAACCGGACCCTTTAGTTAAGTTTTTTTTTTTTTTTTTTTTTTTTTTTTTTTTTGTTTTTTTTTTTTTCATCAAACCCAACCGGTAGGTCTTGGCCTGGAGGAGCTGTAGCGTGGGTATCAGCCTAGACTTGGGTTTGCGCCGATCTCGATCTCGACGTGGTGGCGTGGTGGTTGACGGTTGGAAACGGGCTTGGGTTTGCCGATCTCGGTGGCGTGTTGGTCTGTTTGCTGATTTTGATTTTGATTTGGTTATTTTGGATGACTTTTGATTTTGATTTTGGTTCATTTTGGAGTGGTTGATTTTGGATGTTAGGTTTGCTGTTTGCAGCTTGGTGGAATGGTGGTTGTTGCTGGGTTTTGGATGTTGGGTTTGTAGCTTGGTGGAGAAACGAAGAAGAAAAGAGAAATGAGGAGAGAGAAAAAAAAGTTAAAATAAAATAATAAAAATATTATTTTAATAAAAATAAAGATAAAATAGAGAGCTTGTTGAAGTGAAGTTGAAAAAATGGCTCTCTACATGTGGAGAACTCTCTACATATGAAGATAAAATAAAAAATAGTGCTAGAGATGCTCTAAATTAAAGAACCAAAAGTGAACTTTAGTCAAAGGTTTTGTTGTTCTTCACATGTGAAGATAAAATAAAAAATAGTGCTAGAGATGCTCTAAATTAAAGAACCAAAAGTGAACTTTAGTCAAAGGTTTTGTTGTTCTCTACATGTGAAGATAAAATAAAGAATAGTATTGAAGATGTTCTAAATTAAAGAACCAAAAATGAACTTTAGTCAAAGGTTTAAATTGCAACAAAATGGCCAAGGATCCACCTACATCCTTCCACACATCATACACAACAAGAAATTATTCAGTTCACCGGGTGAACCACGTCATCCATCCACAATTCCAATAATTAAATGAACGTGATAATTAATCGCGATAAACCCCTTTTAAAATGACAATGATTAAAAGCTACATCCTTCCACAGATCATGCACAACGGTGGTGCATCCATGTTTTTGTTACTCTCAATGACAATATTGCCAACTCATACAAATTATCCACTAACTCAACTTAACCCGGGTCCATTTTGCACCCCCACTCGCCCGAGTTGGTCCAAGTACTCGCAGTCAAAGTCGTGGCCATTGATGTGGCCGATTTCACTAATCCCAAACCCATATCATATCATATTTTGTTCAAAATCGACAAGTTGGAGGCCATCACCAAAAGAAAATGATTCACTCCATTTAAAATGGATTGATTTTATGGTTTAAAATAAATATTATAAATCTTAATTCATGGGATTTTTATTTATTAATAGCAGAACTTATGCATGAGTAGTTGAATACGACCAGTTCAAGGTTTACACGATACACTATACGCGCACAAACATAAGATTGTTATGGAGAGAATAAAAGAGAAATAATGAGATGCATTAATTAAAATAAAATAAAATTAGTGTTTGCCGCGTTTGTTTTACGACCATAGGTTTTATGTTTTATAAAATTGAAGAAAGATGATTTCTCACCACTGCCAAGGAAAAGAATTATGGAGTAATACATTTGTTTCTTAAGTTTTACACACTAATTAGCTTTGAGGAATGTAATTAGAACAAATTTTTTTTTTTTGGTAGGAATTATATCAGAAACATGTTCTAATAAAAATATAAATCAAACATAACCTTAAATTAAAATTGAATTCTAATTCATGTAAAAGAATGGAATAGTATGTTGTTATGCCCCCCATTATGGATAATGACTTTAATGAAGTTCAAAAATATTCGAAGCTAACACACTTTGTCAAGAGTTACCACTATCATATGACTCCTTCCTTGGAATGACAAATTTACGTACAATGCGGTTGGTTATTTTATTGTGTGTTGTCATATTCTATGTTGTATTACTATTTTCGTACCAATATTCTTTTTCGCGTTATGAATATTTGGACCCAATATTCTTTACTCGAAAAAACACTATAAAATATAAGGGCCTGTTTGGTACGTGTTTTCGTTTTCTGTTTTGGTTTCGTGACTTTTTACTTTATTGAAGTTGGAACTTTAATCTTGATTTGAATTCAAGATTGTAAAAAAAATTCTGTTTGGTACATAGTTTTGGTTTCACAACTGAAATCACAATTTAAAAAAAAAATTATGTTTGGTACATAATTTTGGTTTTTAGATTTAGTTTTTAACATTATATTATTATTATTTTTTCTTTCTTTTTTTTCCCCACCACCCACGTACACCACTTCTTTTCTTTTTTTTTTCTTTTTTCTTTCCCCTTTTTTCCCCCACCATCCACGTACCCCCACCCTCCTTTTCTTTTTACTTTTCCCCCCACCACCAGACATACAACCCCCCTCCCCCATTTCTCTCTATTTCTTTTCTTCCTTTCTTCTTGTTGCTTCCTGAACTATCCTTTCTTCTTTCTTTTTTTTTCCCCCCTTTTGTTCTCTTTCTCACCGTCTCTCTCTTCACTTCTCTTCTTTCTCTATTTTTTTTTCTTTTCCCCTTTTCTTCTCTTTCTCACTGGGACAATAACCCAGACCAAGAAGAGTGGCGGTACCACTGCCAAGTACAAGCAGAAAGGTTTGATGGTGTTGTGCTGGGTTTTGTTGTGTTTTTTGGATCATTACAGAGATATGGATTAGATTTTTTTTAGTGTTGTTGTGTTGGCTTTTGGGTGATTTGTTAGCTTGAATTGGGTTTTTCCATGGGTAAGTTTGAACAATCGGCCATGGTGGCCGTATGTGGTGTTCTCGAAGAAATTGTAATGGCCGAGAGAGTGAGGAGCAGCACAGCATCTGGAGGAGAGAGAGAGAAAATTGGGAGAAAAGAGAAACGTGTGGGCCCAGCAACGGTAAAAACTGGGACCCACAAAAAAATTGAGTCCGGATTTGAATCCGGCTTGGATTCAAAAACAGCTGAAGGGGTGAACTCAAATTTGCCATGGAACCCACATAAAATTCAAGTTGGGATTTCAATCCTCATTTAAATTCTCTGTACCAAACAAGATTTTTTACCGTGAGACCCACGATTTTTTGGATTTGAATCCAGAATCATGGTTTCAGTTGCGTGTACCAAACACGCACTAAAGTACTGATTGTTGAAACGTAGAATCCTAACCATGCGACATAACTTTCACCACATATATATATATATATATATATATATATATTTTAAATTCTCATTTGCCTTATTGTTAAGGTGTGATCAATACATGCTTTTATATTGATTCTCAAATGTCATTTTCATATATATTATTATTATTATTATTATTTTTGATAATCATGTCCTTTTCATATTTAACTTTCACTATAATATCCTTTAATATTTATGGTTTGCAACTCACATACGTTACTATGTTATTTTACATCCTTTTATGGCATGGTTTGCAACTGATCACATACGTTACTATGTTATTTTACGTCACTTAATTTGAATGAACTTTTATATCAAAAAAAAAAAAAAATTGAATGAACTTAGACAGTTAGACATACCCTTTACGGGATATCAAACTAAGGAAAGTGGACCTTATATTTTCACGTATTCGTACTTAGAAGTTAGAAGTTAGAACATCCTAATCGACGAGTTGAAATACAAAATTTATAGTACTTTAATTAATTGGATATATATTAATTGCTTTTAAGTTTTAACAAAGACAATAAAAGCATTACCTAATAAAAATTCTCGATCTCCCCACCTAGATGAATAGGATCCTGTCTATTTGGAAATCTCCGTTTGTCCATTTTATGGTTCAGTTTTTATTTCACAAAATCTAACGGTGTATAGTGTGTCTTGTCATTTAAGATTTTAAATGATGTTGCAGTCTATATATTATTAGATCTGAGATATTTAATTTAGACCATGAAATGGAGACTTTCCATTTCATGTTAAATGGAGAGGATCCTTGTCCCACCTAGACAATCTGAGACACGATCATAGGTTCATCTAAGAGTTAAATCAAATTTCAAATTAAAAGGGCTATAATTGCAAATTTTCTAACAACTGGATCTTGCATGATAAAATATTCAACTCCTATAAAATTGTAATTTCACTACTAGACTTCCAAATGACCAAAATTCCAAAGAGAGGAGAGGCTATGGATAAAAAAGTTTTGAAAGGACTTGTGATGATGATGATGATGATGATATCCATTAGACTTGTTCAATTTGTGGTGCAAGCCAATAACCCTTCCTTTTCAAATCTATTTCCCCATCTTCCCTTTCCGCTTTATGATAGTAAATCTCGAATGAGAAACAAAACCCCTCTTGTAGAAGGATTTAGACATGATTTAAGATTAAAGTGCATAAAGAAGTGCAAAAAGGAAATAGATTATTACGAACATCATCGCGATCTTAAGCCTTCTGAGCTAGTTAATTATTTGGAATGCATGGAAAAATATTGCATGGACAATTCATAAGCCCAAGATTGTCTGTATTGCTAGGTATGTAATCTCTATCAGACTTTGTCTCTGTTTTTATTTTTTTATTACTCTCATTGTCTGTCTTACCTTTTTGTTGGTCCTCTTCTATAAGACTATAAGTTTATTTTATTTTGGAACGTCTCAAAATAAAATCAATTTGATAAAATTTTAGTATCTCTATTAACTTAACTTTTTCTTTATTTTACAAATCAATATCCTTGAGATTGATTTGAATTTAGATGAAAGAGTTAAGTTTTGTTTCAAAAGAATTGAACGATTTTATTCGAACTAAATCTATTGATTTCTTTGATTTGTTGGTTCATTCCGTAAAATCAATGCTATCATCAAAGTTTTTTAATGAACCCTTGAAATAAAGGCGTTGAAATAAATCAAGTTTTATGTATTGAATATAAATATTGATATTGATAACACAAACAAAATCTTTACTAAGAAATAATACTCAATAATATAAAACAAATCCTTAACATTAGATAAAAAATTTCACACTAAATTATTTAACAAAAAAAAAAAAAAAAATACAAAGTGTCAATGTACTAAAGTTGTTACCAAGTAATAATACTCTTATAAAACCAAATATTTAATACTAATACAAACCTCAAATTTCATACAAAATTATTTAATAAAACAATAATACAAAGTCTCAATGTGTTTAACATTTCATTTAAATAAAATAAAAAATAAATAAAAATTTCTTAATGATGATGGTAATTTTGTAATTATAAAATATCAATTTAATAAATACACTGGGGATGGGTTGAGTTCGGGCTATCAAAATTTGTCGTCGTCCCACCACCTCTTCAGGGTGGGGTAGGTTAGGGCAAAATTGCTATCTTTGGCTGACATTTTTAATAGAAACCCAAGCTTAATTGCTCACCTAGCTAGAGAATTTAAGCCACTAGATTCCACCTTCGAAACCCCATCGCGGCTAACCATAAATGTTGTGCAAGCACACAAGATTTTTTTTTTTTCATTCAATTTTTACGAGTAGGGGAGGAGGGATTTGAACCTTAGTTTTCTTTGTAAATGAGACTTGAACGTTAGTTTTCTTTCTAAATAAGACTAGTCAATGCCACTGAACTACAAGTTTTTTGACAACACACAAGAAACTAAACTAAAAAAACAACAAGTATTAAACTCTATAATAATAGTTAGGAGAGATTTTTTTAAAATTAGTTAGGAGGAAAAATTTGTCCATTTTAAAAGGTTTGTTTCAATTGAAGAGTGATTTCAATTAGGATAGTGTCCATCTCTAAAGTGGTTTGAAGGCAAACTATATCCTTTGGTTATACATTTTGAATATAACATGATGCAAGTGGATTATTTTATATTTTACCACGTGCTTGTGCTCTAAAGTTATATAGATACATTTAGATCAGTGATATATTGACACCACGTAGGCCATGGGATTGATTTTTTTTTTTTTTTTTTTTAATAATAATAAAAAATTTATGACATGCGATACGGCCATGTCAAGACTTATACACAGAGGATCATTAAGGTTTGTTACCATTTTTCTTGATGTTGCAGATACAGATAAAATGACGAACATGTGGAAACTTGTGATGGCGATGGGAAGAAGAAATATTATTTATTTGTCAGTTGTCTTTTTTTTTTCTGGCTTTCATGAAATATATGGAGAATAAAAGAGAAACATTGACTTGATTCAAAACACTCTGTAATTAATGTTTGATTATAATACCCGAGACATATGTTTATTTTTAACCACCACTGTTTGATTTTCTTTTATTCTCTTTTTATGTAAAATTTGGATCTTTTTGTTTGTTTTTGGAAGTATAGATCACGTTTGTCTTTTGCAATTAATTCATTTAGATGTGATAGGATTTAAAATTAAGGATGTCTATTACATGATGATTGTTCTTTATTATTAAGTTAAGACTAAATGAATTTCTTTTTGATGTAGACAAGATTCAAACTTATATATTTCATCCGATAACAAGAGACTATTCCAATTAAGCTAACTCAAACTCATATTTATTTTTAGTATCTATGCCATTAGTTTTTGAACGATAAGAATTATCTAAGTTTTATACAATAATTAGGCTTTGAAGAATATAGTTGAACATGGAGCAATTTTTGTACAAATTATGTCATAAAAATGTGCTAATAAAATTATCAATCACAATGAATATTTGATCATATAGAAAGTATCACATCAAATAAAAATACTTTATTTCATTATAAATGTTTCACATTATATTCCACCAATTGTAGCATGTTACATATCCTTGTTTTTCCCTTGTAAAAGACTAATGTTTAACCTAAAAAACAAATAAGACACAACATACTTCAATTGGTGGAGTACAAAATAAATCTTTATGCGTTGAACAAAGGACAACCCTTAAGGGTGGCTTAGTTGGTTTAGCCTTAGGTGTGCTACTCAATGGTCACTAGTTTGAGTCCCCTATGGGCCACCTATCCAAAGGCAAAACCTTATGCTAGTAGTGAATTGCATGCTCCCCTATTAGGAATTAAATTCCTTAATGCCTCTGTTCCTAAAATAAGAGTTTAGTAATGCTCATTTAATCTAGGACAGAGTTTAGTAATTGCATTATCCCTAAACTATACATTATAAAGAATGTCGAAGACTGTTAACTTAACTTTTTAGCAGTGATGTTCACTTTCATTTTGCTGGCACAACCCATCCGTCTGCAGCACTCGTTCTAGTAAATTACACTCTTAATTAGATCAGGATCCATAGTCCATACTACAAGTTATAGTTCTAGAGGCGGAGTGTTTAACCAGTGCTGTATATATACTTCACAGCTGCTCTACTTAGGCACACTATAATGTGGATCATCAAGTAAAAGTAACGGGCAACTACTTAACAGTTCATAAGTTTACTCCTTGATGGTATGCCCGAAACCTAGTTTTCTAGCTCATTTCTGCTTTTCTTGGTTACAAGGGTTGGCTTATTCCTCTGGAGACATTGATTCAATTGTTTTCCTCAATGTGGATGATATTTCCTTTTGCAATTATTCTCTCAGCCACAACTTACCAATAGTCTCTGCATGAACAAGAGCCATCTCTGAAAGAGTGGAAGCGACTTCTATCTCTCACCAAGATTTCCAATCTATAAACTCTAGATATCAGCTTCATCACTGAATGGCAGTCCCTGCACACCCTCAAATTCTTCACTATTCTTATAATCCTTCCCTCACATAGTCTTGCCATCCCAAAAGCTACAGCAAGCTTCTCACTGTGCCTAGACACTGAGTCTTCCTTTTCTTCCTCTTCTATGTCATGTAAAACACTCCCAATCTCTGGAACGTAACCTCCTTCAACCCTAAGCTTTGAGATTATCTCCCTTAATTTATCATAGGCCTCTTCTGTAATTTCGTTCTGATTTTCACCCGCCACAAAAGTATACATGATCTTGTCAACTTCAATCATGCTCCAACCAGGATTTTTCTTGATATTCTGGTCAGTCATTGATCTTCTTACTGTGGCAACATCCTTCCATTTCCCTGCTATGGCATAAATATTTGACAAAAGAACATGGTCACCTGAATCGCTGGGTTCAAGTTCAGAAAGCCTTTCCTTCACTTGCTCTGCCAACTCGACATTACCATGAATGCTACAAGCCCCAAGAAGAGTTCGCCAAATAATAGCAGTTGGTGAAATTCGCATTTGACATACAAAATCATAGGCCTTGTGCAACTTACCAGCTCGACCATATAGATCAACCATACAACCGTAATGCTCAATCACTGGTTCTATGCCGTATACATCTATCATCTTAGAAAAATATTTACATCCTTGTTCGATCAATCCAGCATGACTGCAAGCATATAAGATAGATATGAAGGTGATCCCATCAGGTCTGATTCCAGATTCTTCCATATCATTGAAAAGTTGTATTGCTTCTTCTCCATTACCATGCATTGCAACTCCTGCTATCATTGTTGTCCAAGAAACAATGCTTTTACTTTTTGGCATTCGCTTGAAGATCAATCGAGCCATGCCCACATTCCCACACTTAGAATATGTATCCATGAGTGCATTATTCACTGAAATCATCCAAAGAAATCCAGCTTTCTCCAGAAACCCATGTAAAATCTTTCCGAACTCAAATGCTCCAGCTTGCGCACAGGCCGATAGAACCCCTGTCAAGCTCACCTCATTTGGTCTTATTCCCACCCACTGCAATTCCCTAAAAAACCCAAATGCCTCATCGAAACAACCATTTTGAGCAAACCCAGTAATCATACTACTCCAAGAAACATCGTCTTTCACAGGCATCTCTAAGAACGCCTTCTTAGCCAGCTCAAGCTCACCTGCTTTGGTGTACCCCGCAAGCATGACATTCCACGAGGTCAAATTCCTAATTGGCATCCTATCGAACATTTCCTCAGCACCCTCTACATCCGCACATCTAAAACACGCAGTAACCACCGCATTCCAAGCAACAACATTTGGTTCACTCATTTCCTCAAACACCTTCCTTGCAGAACCCACACACCCACATTCCGCATACATACTCACAAGAGTCGTCCCAACGAAAAGATGGGTATCAAGCCCATGCCTCATAGCGTGACAATGCAACTGAACCCCAGCTCTCAAAGACCCATAATTGGCCGCCCCTTTAAGTAAAAACGCGAAAGAGAAGCTATCAGGAGGGGCCGTCCATATTCTTCGACGCATTTCGACGAACGCAGCAAGAGAACTCAGCGGGGTATCGGATTCAGTGAGGCCTCGGATGATAGTGTTGTACATGAAAACATCTGGGTCAGGGAAGTGAAGGAAGATACGGCGAGCGTAGTCGAGTGCATCGGATATCGAAACGGCACAATGAAGGAGGAGCTTTCCGACAACTAAGCGATCGGTGTCTAGGCCAGTCTTGCACGTAAAGGCGTGGATTTGCTTCACGGTTTTGAGGGTCTTGCACTTGTGTAACAGAGAAAGGCAGAGCTGTTCTGTGACTGTGACCGTGCTCTTCTTCATTTTGTTCACTTCTCTTTATTCTCATTTTAGATTTTAATTGACAAAATTAAAAGCCTCGGATATAAACTTTTTGGTCTCCATAAAAGTTATGTCATGGTAGTGGGAAGTGGACACATTCTGATTTTATTATATTATTATTATTTTTCTTTTTGTATTTTTTCTTATGCCCTGTGGCACACTATAAGCATATTAAAACATTTAAGTCAAATTACTAATTTGGTCCTTCAACTATTTTGTAAAGTTCAATTTGGTCCCTAAACCTTTTTTTTTTTGTTATCATTAAAACAATAGAAATAGGGAATCGAGACGAGAGAGAAAATATGAGTCTAAGCTCGCAGGTTGCGTTGTCATGCTAAGAGATCTTTGGTCTCATCCCCCTCTCTGTCGCACGTCCTCAAGGGCTTCCGCGAGCTCGAAGTCTCACGCTAGTGCTAGTGGTTCTTAATCAGCAAGGATAGAAAGGCAGGGGTGCCGTTGTGTGACGTTTTCCTCTTTCAAATTCTTACATTCACATGCCACTTAGACTATCTCGTTTATAACCCTAGCGTGTGGTTTTCATTTTCTGTAGGCAATAATTATAATCTTGTTCCAATTTCTAAATAGTGAGATAAAAATTTATTGAGGGTAAGTTTGATCCATTTGTTGTTATGTTTTACATGTTTTTTAAAACGGAAAATATTGAGGTGGGTAATGATGCATAACAGAGCAAATCTTGAGTAAGCAAAGTGTTAGTTTTCAAATAACAAGTAGGCAATATGTAAACGGGCTAAACCACATGTGGGTTTAGTGTAGTTATCCCTTATTTTTATTTGTTTGGATTTTTTTAATATAAAAAACTCAAAAAATCAAAACGATGTTGTTTTTGTGCATTTGACGCTAACCTTTTTAATAGAAGTGGATGAAGGGACTAAAATAAAACAAATTAAAAGTTAGAAGACTAAATTGAAACATCTTAAGGTTAGAGGACTAAATTGAAATATCACTAGTCGTAAACCCGTGCAATGCACTGAAAAATTACTTAAAATGAAATCTAAAGGATTATTGGTCGAAATATGATTTTTTCTGTCTTTTATATTTTGTCTACATATGAAAATTGATAATTATTAAAAGACATTTTTTATCATTGTATTTTTATATAAAATATATTATAGTATTAGGCATTTATTATGATTGTATTTATATATGGAACTAATATATTATTTCTATTAAAGAAAATATAATGTGTCAAGATTCTAATGAGATGTTTAATTATAGAATAAAATTTAAATTCAATTAAAAAATATATATTAAAATAATGAGGTGTAAAATTGTGAGACTAGCTTATGTGACGCAATATTATGAAATCAACCAAAAATAAAAAAAGTTTCGATTTTACAGGATAGATAGGAAAGAATGTAAATTTGGTAGCAAATTAAATTTTAATTTGATGATATTGAAACTACATTTATTATAAATAAGTGGCCATAGGCCTTATTACAGCCAACTATCCGGAAGAAGAGTAAATAAACAAAACAAAACAACAACACCAAAACCAAACAACACCCCAAATCAAAACCCAACAACCTAGATCCAACTTCTTTTTTTTTTGCTAAATCCTAGATCCAACTTCTTGCTGCCACTTATTTAATGCACTTTAATGGGCCAGAGAGCTAAGAAGCAACATCAATTTATAATTTCCCCTTAACTAGAGGGTCAAGCTGAAGTAGGGTTAAGAGCATTGTGTCTTATAAATTTGAGAACTCCCACCAGCTTTTCATGAGGGGGGAGTGAATCTTTCACCACAGGTATCTCAAGTAGAGCTGTCAGCCATGAAAATAGAAGGGGAGTCTTCTCTGGGTCTATAAGCTTCAGACCAAGGACTTCTTCGTGAACCTTATAGGGCCCAAATACGGATATCATTACAATGTCCAGGAGTCCCACATTCTCGTGCTCAATGATTTGAATGCCCTCTGGAAAAATGTTCTTAATTCCCTCTTCAAGCGCGCTTAATTTCTCTAACACTTCCTTCAAAGCTTTTTCTTGTACTTCTCCATCGGATTTGAGTACTGAGAGCCGAAGTCTCAAAGTAGCTGCATGCCACAACTTACAAGCATTACTTTCCTGTATTAGGCTGATTATAGCTTAGTATTTTTTAAAATGGCAGTCATAAGTACAGTGCACACCACCAATCCATACCATTTACATACCACCTAAGATGTAGATATATATCTATAAAATATGAATATTTGTAAATTTTGATATCCACAATTTATGCATGTATGTCTACATTAAATGGTATATGAACACACAATAGTATATAATAATAGTTGCTATTTTTTAAATGTGAGTGTTCATTGTGTTACACTCTATACTATGAGGCTATAACTTGTCCTGCTAATTTAGTCAACGGGGTCAAATATAAATCTTATGAATTGCACCTTGCAATATCCTATGTTATCTTATACAAGCATCTTCTCATCAATCAATATAGATGTTGTTTAATATCTAGAAAATTCAAAGGATAAATAATGTCTCATAGTGCACATACCATTTAGGTGTAGACACACATACATAAATTGTGGATATCAATATTCATAGATATCTATAATCTATGGATGTATATCCATGTTTAGATGGTGTGAAATAAAGCAGTACGGAATAATCATTATTGATCATAATTAAGCTAGCATTTTCACTAACCTGTTGATGGACAAAGCTAGCCCAGAAGCGAATTTGAGCTCTTTTATAGGGATCTTGGGGTAGAAGTGGAGGACCATTCTTCCAGGTTTCATCAATATATTCGAGGATGACGAGTGACTCAGTAAGGGGTTTTCCATTATGAACAAGTACAGGAACCTTCTTAGAGACAGGATTGTACTTGAGCAGCAATGAGCTTTTGTTCTTCAGATCTTCTTCCACATACTCATAGGGTATTCCTTTAAGTTTGAGGGCTAGTTCCACTCTCCTAACGTAAGGACTAACCCAAAATCCAAGCAACTTCACTTTGTTTTCTTCGGCCATCTCTCTTTCTCTTGCTTTCTCAGATATTGAGATTCATAATGTAATGGAAGCTTTATATATAGTTGATTGTACCCCTTCCCCAAGCTAGCTAGTAGATAATTAATTGTCAATTTTCTTGTACAAAAAGAATAAAAAAGAAACAATGTTTCGTCATGGATTACCTCAGACATCACTACTCCATAGCAGCCAAGTAGTTATACAACTATTTTATACATAAGAAGAAGAAAAAGATATTTGAAATTCTGGCCCTTTTAGATATAGTATATTATATACTGACCTTCCAAGCAAGGACGGAGTCCAGGACTTGAGGGGGAAGGCGGCAATTGCCCCCATTTGTTTTTTCTTGTTTTCTTAGTTTGTGTGAATTTATTTTACGTATTTCTTGTTGATATAATAATTTTTATTTTTATTTTTATCATACATATAATCAAAACATTATATAAATGATTTAATCGAAAGAAAAATTTTGTATAGAAATTGTCTCCCCAAAATCAAGTCTAACACGACACCATATGAAAGTTGAATGCCAATATTGCCTCTTTCCACTAGATCATAGAATATTGATATTATAGAAAAGTTACATTAAATTTTTAATTTTAACAAATAAAAATAATAATAAATTAATATAGTGATCCATAATTTTTTTTTATAACAGTTAACATGACATATTATAATAGATACATGATAAAATTCATATTGATTGTGGGTTTATATTAAAATAACTTAATCTATTGTGAGTGGTATATAATAAATCTCAGGTATTGAAAAGCCTGTATCAAATTGGCAATGTGACATTACTCAACAAAAATTTTCACCTCAAAGTTGTAAAAAAATTTATGTTTATTGTGATTGATTATAATGCCCGAGACATATGTTTATTTTTAACCACCACTGTTTGGTTTTCTTTTATTTTATGTAAGATGTGGATCTTTTTGTTTGTTTTTGGAAGTATAGATCACATTTATCTTTTGCAATTAATTCATTTATATGTGATAGGATTTAAAATTAAGGATGTTTACTAATCGTAAACCCATGCGACGCACGGAAAACTACTAAATATAATATTTAAAAAAAATAAACATTATATCCAACTAAACTGAAAAACACTCAAAGCCAATAGTACATTGTTAAACTTTTTTACTCACTTACCAACACCACCATAGAGTTTCTATGAAACCACTTTGCAGTATAGTTTCTCTAGTTCTTTATACTTTTTTACATCTTGTTTACCACCTTCAAACTACTTGATAAATGATTTATCGGAAATAAATTGAAATATGAATAAATCTCATTTTTTACTTTTATTTCAAAGGCTTACACTTTCGTAGTAGAGCTTCTCTAGTTCTCCAAAACCTTTTTTTTCTTTTTTCTTTTTTTACTGATGATTTTGTTAAAATCCTTGAAATAAAAAGAAAAATAAGATTTATTCAAGTCCCAATTTATTAAGAGAAAAAATATATAAATACAAATAAAAGAAGGAAAGAAAAAGAATAAGGATTCAACTAAAATAAAAGTTAGGAGAAAAGCTCTTATCTTCCTTCTCAATCTACAACAAAACCAAATTTTTTTTTTTTTAATCGTTAGCAAAACCACATTACTTGACACATAGAATTTAGCAATGGTGGAAAGGAATGTTTGGCATAAAGCCTCTAAATAGTTAATTCTCCTTGAACACAAATAAAGGGAAAAACTTTAATACATTGATAAAGCACAACAATATAAACATATTTAATGACTCATGTTCATCAAAATGGCCACTGCAAGCTCGTGGGCTCATGTCAGTCAAAGCTAATGGAACTGGTGAGGCTTGGTAATTGTCTTGCTTTGAGTATGCACATTGTACTGCATTATGCGTTGAGAATCTATGCTCCTCTCTTTCATGTTGTGGATGGTTAGAAGAATAGCTATTTCTGCTCTTTAAACTTCCTTTTGATTCACCAAGATCCATCTCCACAATCTTAATGTTCTTCGCCATCCAGATCCTCTATGCCCAAGCTCTAGCCTGTACTTGGACACTTTCCTTGTCTTTCTTCCTTGTCAAGAAGCTTCTAAGTCATTTGCTTGTCTTTCTCATCTTCGTCAAATCTTTTCTAAGCTGACATTGTATCACACAGCATTAACATAGATAAGAGAAAGCAACAATAGGTATTGTTAGATCTCACCCTGTCTATATTCGTTAATTGCTTTCAAGCACCATATGGTACACCTTATTTAGTACTTAACTTATTGCTCTTTGTTTTGACAGTCTAATTTCAACTATTCTATTATCCCATCTCAGTTTATAACTGATCACTATCATTTCAAATTATTCCTTGATATGGTCTTTGATCTGTCATGTTTATTAGATAAGGCCTTGTTGATGGGAAAGAAACAAAGAGGGAACTCCCAGATAAGCCACTTGCTTCTCTCCTGGAAGTTCAACGGCATAGATTCCTTACTTTGATTGAACTTTAGGTAACCATATTTAATACAAAATGTTAGCGCAAAACAGTGTAAACATACAAAATCTTTAGGTAACCATCAGTTATTCAAATGGCCAAAATGCATAAACATGAGATGGCATATAAATATATAATATACTAAATGTACTAATTATGTAGGATACCAATTAAATTCATTAAAATAGAAGAATCATAATAAATTAACATCATAGGATTGCAGCGAAAACATAATAGTTGCTTGAGATAAGCATGGGTAGCAAAATGTAGTAGTATGTATCAAAGTTTATACTCACATTTATGTACCACGTTATATACTTATAGTTTCTAAGTCAAAATTTAGTATTCTACAACTATACTCACATAATATAGTTGCTTGAATGATTTTGATTTAAATATCCACATTACAGATATTGTAAAATCTAATCAGATCAAAATACTAGCTTCTTATTTTGAAGATGTTAGAGTAACAGAGATTAGCAATTAGGACGTGGCTTTTCCAGGATTAAGTTATGATTTAGTTGCTTGAGAATACTTAAACCATGAGAAGTAGATGAGTGTTCTAATCGAAGAAGATTGGGTTTGATTTCACTTCTCTAACCCAATGCAGTTCACCAAAGAGCACAAATGGATCACCAATCGACCAATATATACATTCAATAGAATGCAATTCAAGAATCTCAAAAATCAATTATGCTTTCTTATGATATAGGTAGGAATTTAAAACAAATATTATTTAAAGAAAGAACATTTACCCGTTATGCTTCGTCTACTGTGGAAAAGACCCTGAGCAAAAAAGAAATAGTAAAAAGACCAACATGAAATGAACATATACCCACATAAATAAACACATAAAACCGATACAATTACCAGGTACGTAGAACATTAATGTTCAAGGAAGAAGATGAAGAGGGATGACAAAATAAGATTACCGTAAATCATTTTTAAAAGTTTGTCTCAAACATTTTGTCGAACACTTTGAGGGCGATGAAATGAAGAACTACAGTGTTCTGCCAAGGGTACTGATTTCCATTGTTTCTTTATTCAAGATTCCACCAGCAAAAACATAGATTGAAGGATCAAGTTGCAAATTTCATAATTTTATTTATAAAGAAAAAATTACCAACAAAAAAAAGAAGAAGAGAGAGAGACTTGGCTAATCTAAAACTTACAAAAAGAGAGAAAGAGAGACCTAGCCAATTTGTCATTGGTGAGTGAATTGTATGGTTTGTGCGGTAAGAGGCTGCTAGGCTGGTACAGAATAAGAGTAGGAATGGCGTCTTCGCTTATATTGGCTTTAAAAAGAAGAATAAACGTCACTCTCTTTTTCTTTCTTGACGTCAAAGACTCTCTTCATCTTAGTCGTCTTCTTCTTCTCTCCCTATACAGAAAGTGTTTGAGACAATTTCTTCATTGGGTGAGAATGAGAAGAAAGCGTTTTATTTTCTCAGCATAAGTGGGTGAGTGAAGGTAAAGGAAGCAACAATAGAGCAAAGCAGAGAAATTGGAAGAGACTGACTTCCAAGGATGGAGATTTTTTCAAGGCGCACGAAATTCCCAGAGAAAGTTTGAAGAGGAAGCAAGGTAATCGGGTAAAATTGAAGTAGTATATACTGAACGAAAAATAAAGAAATAATATTAAAAAATAATAATGATTTGTAAAATTGTGGAGGTTCAAAAGCTTATGTGTCAAAGTTTTATAAAATCAACAAAAGGAAAAAAAAGTTAAAAAAGTTTTGGTTTTACATATAGTATAGATTCTGTGATAATTATTCTTTATTATCAAGTCAAGACCTAATGAATTTCTTTTTGGTGTAGACAAGATTCAAACTTATATATTTCATCCGATAACAATAACAAAAGACTATTCCAATTAAGCTAACTGAAACTCATATTTATTTTTAGGAATTATATTCCTTAATGCCTCTATTCCTAAAAAAAGAGTCCATTTTTCTATTTTGGATTCCTAAATTCTTTTACGTCTAGAAGTCAAATATGACTTTTATGCTTTTGAGTTCCTATAACAATCTTCATAATAGTAAGGATTACATTATAAAGATGGAAAAAGAAAAAAAGTAATGCTCATTTAATCTAGGACAGAGTTTAGTAATTACATTATCCCTAAACTATACATTATGAAGAATGTCGAAGACTGTTAACAATAACTTTTTAGCAGTGATCTTCACTTTCATTTTGCTGGCACAACCCATCCGTCTGCAGCACTCGTTCTAGTAAATTACACTCTTAATTAGATCAAGTCAGGGACGTAGCTAGGATTTTACATGAGAGGGGGCCGGTTTATCAACCAAATATTATATATATTTTTTTTTCATGAAAATCCAAATTAAAATCCATATAGTATTAACAAAACATCAATAATTTAAAAGATACAAAACTGTTATGTTTCAGATTTAACACAGAATTGAATGGTGCTTGACCACCTTGAATTGGTCGATGCCTTCATTAGATATTTATATATAAATTGAATACAAGGTGGTTGAGTTGAACTCAATTATATTAACAAGTGTTCAACTTTATCTAAACTACTCTTGAGATACATTGGATTGATTTGAACTTTAGTTGCTGCTTACTGCTTATCTTCTTTATCTCTAGCTGGTGTTTGATGTTTATGCTTGACACGCCCCCTCAAGCTTGACGTAGTGGACAATACGTTGAGCTTGGTCCGAAGAAAGGCAAACCGAGAGGAGGAAATTGGTTTAGTTAACAAGTCAGCCAGTTGATCATGACTGGAAATAAAACGAACAGTGAGGGACTTCTTGGCAACCATGTCTCGAACAAAATGAAAATCAATTTCAACATGCTTGGTGCGGGCATGGAAGACTGGATTGGAGGATAAGTAAGTGGCACCAATGTTGTCACACCAAAGAAGAGGAGCAGCTGGGAGAGAAATACCAAGTTCCAGAAGAAGAGATTGGAGCCATTTTAGTTCTGCTGCAGCATTGGCTAGAGCTTTGTACTTAGCCTCAGTACTAGACCTGGCAATAGTAACTTGTTTGCGACAGTTCCAAGAAACAAGATTCTTGCCAAGAAAAACACAAAAACTCCCAGTAGAGCGTCGATCATCTTTGTCACCAGCCCAGTCAGCATCTGAAAATGCTTGAAGTGCAGTGGAGGAGGAGCGAAAAATTTGGAGACCAAATTGGATAGTGGCTTTGAGATAGCGGAGAAGACGTTTCACTGCTTGCCAATGAGTGAGGGTAGGTTTGTGCATAAATTGAGAGAGTTTGTTCACCACAAATGCAATGTCAGGGCGGGTTATGGAGAGGTATTGTAAGGCTCCAACAGTGCTGCGAAATAAAGTATGATCTGGAAAGGGCTCACCATCATGAACAGAAAGGGTAGTGGAAGAGGCCATGGGGGTGGTGAGGGGTTTTGCTTCAAGCATTTTGGTGCGAGTGAGAATATCTTTGATATATCTCTGCTGAGAAAGGAGGACTCCATGTTCATTGGGAATGACCTCAATCCCCAAGAAAAATTTCAATGGCCCTAAGTTCTTAACAGCAAAATCAGTTTGTAAAGTGGACAGTAGACCATCAATAGCTGCAGGGGAGGGACTGGTGATAATGATATCATCCACATAGATCAGGACAAACATTGTGAGAGTAGTGGTGCGAGAAATAAAAAGAGATGTGTCAGATTGTGATCCATGGAACCCAAGTTCAAGCAAACGAGAGCTAAGTCGAGAAAACCAAGCCCGTGGGGCTTGTTTCAGGCCATACAGAGCTTTGTTGAGTTTGCACACATGATGAGGATATTGGGGATGTTGAAACCCCGGTGGTTGGGTCATAAAAACTTCTTCAGATAAGTGGCTATGTAAGAAAGCATTCTGAATATCTATTTGATGAATTGACCAACCAGCAGAGATAGCAAGAGAAAGTACTGTACGTACCGTAGTGGGCTTAATGACTGGACTGTAGGTTTCATGATAGTCAATTCCGGGTTGTTGATGGAACCCTTTTGCCACTAGCTGTGCTTTATATAGCTCAATCGAGCCATCGGCATGCCGTTTGATTCGGAAGACCCATTTGCAACCGATTGTGTTTTGTGAGGGATGAGGAGGAACAAGTGACCAAGTTTGATTGGTGAGGAGAGCATCGAACTCATGATTCATTGCTTGACGCCATTTGGGATGCTTGGATGCTACGGTGAAGCACGTTGGTTCAGTGAGATCCGAATTGGTGGTGGCGGCAGCAAGGAGGGCTTTTGGCAAGGGATAGCGTGTGGTACCGTCTTTGGGAAGATTGGGTTTGGTGATTTGGTTTTTGGAGCGGGTGATCATTGGGTGGGTGTTGGTAGCAAGATGGTTGATGATGGGGGGAATATCGGATTGAGGAGGAGAGACGGGTGTGGAAGTTTCTGGAGTTGAAGTGAGGGTTTCAGTAGGTAGGCACGTGGGTGAGGGTATTTGGGCCGAGTCTGGTGCTGGAGTTGATTGGGAATGGGCCGGGTCTGTTGGTAAGTTTATATGGGCAGGTGTTGGTGCTGGTGTTGTGGCAGATTCGGGCTGGAGATGGGACTTCTGTTGGATGAAGCCGTGTATAGCATGGGCTGGAGTAGTGAGGGATGAGGCCCAAAGTATGGAATTTGTGGGAGAAGTAGAGCCATGAGGGTGTTGAATAGAGGATGAGCTGAAAGGAAAAATTGACTCTTGAAAAAATGACATCCCGAGATATGTATAGGCGATTAGAAGGGATATGATAACATTTATATCCTTTATGACGAAGGCTATAACCTAAAAACACACATTGGAGGGAGCGAGGTTGAAGTTTATGAGAGTTATATGGACGAAGATTGGGCCAACATGCACTACCAAAAATTTTTAGAAGAGAATAATCAAGGGAGGAATGAAAAAGAGACTCAAATGGGGATTTTTGGTGGAGAATAGGTGTAGGAAGACGATTAATAAGATAGCAAGCGGTTTGAAAAGCGTCATCCCAAAAACGAAGAGGAACACTAGCATGATAAAGTAAGGCAAGACCAGTTTCAACTATATGGCGGTGTTTACGCTCTACTGCACCATTTTGTTGGTGAGTGTGAGGACATGCAACTCGATGAACAATGCCACAATTTTCAAAAAATTTGTTAAGAGAACGAAATTCACCTCCCCAATCTGATTGAACAGATTTAATTTTTAAATTAAAGTAACGCTCAACATATTTTTGAAATTGGGTGAAGATGGGAAGAGCATCATTTTTGTGAGATATAGGAAATAGCCATGTATAACGACTATATGCATCTAAAAATGAGATGTAGTATTTATTGCCAGTTCTAGAACAAACAGGGGATGGACCCCACAAGTCAGAGTAAATCAAATCAAGAGGAGCTTTTATTTGAGTTTTTGAAGAATAAAAGGGAAGCTGTTTGCTTTTTGAACTAAGACATGCTAAACACGCAGGTTCAGTTTTATTGCTAATAATGGGAAGACCAAATCTAGAAATAATACTTGAGACAAGACGAAATGCGGGATGTCCTAATCTAGAGTGCCAGTTGGTGAGTGAAGTGCGTTCTCCAACCAGAGCACGAGGTGAGGAGAAGACTTTGATGAAATGAGAAGGAAAAGGATATAATCCATGCTTACTCGGCTCGTGCAACAGAAGACGCCTCGAAGCCAGATCCTTTACACAAAAAAGAGATGGATGAAATTCCATAAAAGTGTTAGTGTCATTGGTAAATTTGTGGACAGAAAGTAAATTGTGAGAAATATCAGAGACATGAAACACATTATTTAAACGAAAGGAGTGAGTAGGGGTAGAGAGTTGGGTTGTCCCAACATGTTTAATGGGTAAGGAGGTACCGTTACCAACTCGGATCTGTTCTGAGCCTGAGTATTCATCCGCACGAACATTCAAGTTTGCAAGATCATGAGTAAGATGATGGGTGGCACCGGAGTCAGGGTACCAATTTGGGTCCACAACTTGTTGTTGAGTAGCAAGAAGAGCTTGCATCTGAGGAGTGTTGTCCATGGTGTAAGAGTTGTTGAACCGGTGATAACACTGTAAGGCCACATGACCAATTTTGTGGCAAACTTGACACACAGGGCGATTTGAAGTATTGGAGAAATTAGAACGGCCACGCCCCCTACCTCTCTGATTATTCCAGTTGGACCTGCCTCTATTCGAATGGAAATTTGAGGATGAACGACCACCACCACGTCCACTTTGATTGGAGGTTCCTTTGTTCACGAAGTTGGCACTGGCATTGGATAAATCAACAGATGGTTGATTGTGTGAGAGACGAAGCTCATGAGATAATAAGTGGCCATATATGTCTTCAAGAGGAACCGGTTGAAATTGGGTTTTGACCGAAGTAACAAGGGAATCAAATTCTGAACCAAGACCGACAAGGAGAAACGAGAGCTGCTCATGATGGGGAACGGGCTGGTCGATGGCAGCAAGAGTATCGATCAGATTGGTGAATCGATGATAGTAATCTGCAATAGATAGTCTCCTTTGCGGAGTGTAGCAAGCTGATAGTGAATATGCATAGATCTGGTGCGAGATTGAGCGGTGAACATCCGCTCCAAAGTGGTCCAGACATCGCGAGAAGTGAGGCATTTAACTACATAAGCCAGGATGTTTTCGGATAGAGAGGAGATAAGGGCTGAGAGGATCAATTGATCTTGAGATTGCCAGGTGAGAAAGCTGGGGTTGGTTTCGGGTTGAGGGTTATCAGTAGTGGGGATAAGAAATTGAGGAGGAGGAGAGATGGAGCCATCGATGTAGCCAAAGAGGTGTTGCCCTTTGAGATATGGCAGAATTTGTGCTTTCCATAGAAGATAATTGTCACGGGTCAATTTGATGGTGATAAGGTGATGTATTGGAGGTAGAGATTGTATTGGTGGATTTTGGGTAACGGCAGAGAGAGCTTGAGGAAGAAGAAGAAGAAGAGGCCATTGTAGGTAAGGTGTTTGATTAAATGTTGCAGTGAATAGACGTTAGTCTTTTTCTATGCTCTGATACCATGTTATGTTTCAGATTTAACACAGAATTGAATGGTGCTTGACCACCTTGAATTGGTCGATGCCTTCATTAGATATTTATATATAAATTGAATACAAGGTGGTTGAGTTGAACTCAATTATATTAACAAGTGTTCAACTTTATCTAAACTACTCTTGAGATACATTGGATTGATTTGAACTTTAGTTGCTGCTTATTGCTTATCTTCTTTATCTCTAGCTGGTGTTTGATGTTTATCCTTGACAAAAACAATTATTCTTTATACATTATAAAGTATTTTTTGAAGAAAATAAAAGTAGACACGTTTTTACATTACTAAAATCATACACAACAAGTCAGTAATTAATAATCAAATACTTACAAATAGAGCACTCAAGTCAAATGATCTAAGTCAGCAATTAATAATCAAGCAGAACAACTGAGTACATAGCACCCAAAAAAAAAATAAAAAAGCAAGTATCGAGATGTGAGAAAACGTAAGACTGAAGAGAAAAAAAGAAAAAGAATAAGTGTTGGACTAAAGTCTAAAAGTCAAGTGAATAAGTGATTTGAGAGATTAAGAGTGACTAAACTTTTAACATTTTAAATAAATAAATAAAAAAGACTAAACTTTTAACATTTTAAATAAAAGCAAATAGATAGTGAGAGAGATGAGAGTCAGAGAGTCAGAGAGATAATAGTCTGTGATTGAGAGAGTCAGAGAGTGAGAGAGATACCAGTACCAGCCTCCAGGCGAAGCTAAGCCTCTAACCTCCAGGCGAAGCCAAGCCGGCAAATAGAGATCTGCGGATCTGCCTCTGGCGTTCCAGCCTCCAGGCGAAGCCAAGCCGGCAAGGTGCGATGGCCAGTCCCGGTCTAGAGAAGTCCTTTTCACTCCGCAGCTGGCCTGCGGCGCAGCCTCTCTCTCTCTCTCTCTCTCTCTCCTCTACAGACTATAGCATAACCTTTAGCTATTTTTTTTTTTAATTTAATTGATTAAAACATTTTCTGATTTGTGGGGTAAGTGTTTTATCAGTTATTTGTTGTTGTGACTTGGGCTGATTCGTTGGGATGATTTTGATTGAGTTATATTTTTTTTTTTGTGATTTGGGCTATTGGATAATTTTGATTATTTTGTTTTGAGCTAATTTTTTTGTTGAAACGGTCAAAAAATAGTGTTAGCAGGGCCTAAAAATTATGTGAGGGGGCCAAATTAACTTTTTATACCTACTCTAATCTTTTTTTTCTAAGAGCCAGTGGGGCCATGGCCCCCTTTGGTCCCCAAGTGGCTCCGTCTCTGAGATCAAGGATCCATAGCCCATTCTACAAGTTATAGTTCTAGAGGCAGAGTGTTTAACCAGTGCTGTATATATACTTCACAGCTGCTCTACTTAGGCACACTATAATGTGGATCATCAAGAAAAAGTAACTGGCAACGACTTAACAGTTCATAAGTTTACTCCTTGATGGTATGCCCGAAACCTAGTTTTCTAGCTCATTTCTGCTTTTCTTGGTTACAAGGGTTGGCTTATTCCTCTGGAGACATTGATTCAATTGTTTTCCTCAATGTGGATGTTATTTCCTTTTGCAATCACTCTCTCAGCCACAACTTACCAATAGTCTCTGCATGAACAAGAGCCATCTCTGAAAGAGTGGAAGCGACTTCTATCTCTCACCAAGATTTCCAATCTATAAACTCTAGATATTAGCTTCATCACTGAATGGCAGTCCCTGCACACCCTCAAATTCTTCACTATTCTTATAATCCTTCCCTCACATAGTCTTGCCATCCCAAAAGCTACAGCAAGCTTCTCACTGTGCCTAGATACTGAGTATTCCTTTTCTTCCTCTTCTATGTCATGTAAAACACTCCCAACCTCAGGAACGTAACCTCCTTCAACCCTAAGCTTTGAGATTATCTCCCTTAATTTATCATAGGCCTCTTCTGTAATTTCGTTCTGATTTTCACCCGCCACAAAAGTATACATGATCTTGTCAACTTCAATCATGCTCCAACCAGGATTTTTCTTGATATTCTGATCAGTTATTGATCTTCTTACTGTGGCAACATCCTTCCATTTCCCTGCTATGGCATAAATATTTGACAAAAGAACATGGTCACCTGAATCGCTGGGTTCAAGTTCAGAAAGCCTTTCCTTCACTTGCTCTGCCAACTCGACATTACCATGAATGCTACAAGCCCCAAGAAGAGTTCGCCAAATAATAGCAGTTGGTGAAATTCGCATTTGACATACAAAATCATAGGCCTTGTGCAACTTACCAGCTCGACCATATAGATCAACCATACAACCGTAATGCTCAATCACTGGTTCTATGCCGTATACATCTATCATCTTAGAAAAATATTTACATCCTTGTTCGATCAATCCAGCATGACTGCAAGCATATAAGATAGATATGAAGGTGATCCCATCAGGTCTGATTCCAGATTCTTTCATATCATTGAAAAGTTGTATTGCTTCTTCTCCATTACCATGCATTGCAACTCCTGCTATCATTGTTGTCCAAGAAACAATGCTTTTACTTTTTGGCATTCGCTTGAAGATAAATCGAGACATGCCCACATTCCCACACTTAGAATATGTATCCATGAGTGCATTATTCACTGAAATCATCCAAAGAAATCCAACTTTCTCCAGAAACCCATGTAAAATCTTTCCAAACTCAAATGCTCCAGCTTGCGCACAGGCCGATAGAACCCCTGTCAAGCTCACCTCATTTGGTCTTATTCCCACCCACTGCAATTCCCTAAAAAACCCAAATGCCTCATCGAAACAACCATTTTGAGCAAACCCAGTAATCATACTACTCCAAGAAACATCGTCTTTCACAGGCATCTCTAAGAACGCCTTCTTAGCCAGCTCAAGCTCACCTGCTTTGGTGTACCCCGCAAGCATGACATTCCACGAGGTCAAATTCCTAATTGGCATCCTATCGAACATTTCCTCAGCACCCTCTACATCCGCACATCTAAAACACGCAGTAACCACCGCATTCCAAGCAACAACATTTGGTTCACTCATTTCCTCAAACACCTTCCATTGCAGAACCCACACACCCACATTCCGCATACATACTCACAAGAGTCGTCCCAACGAAAAGATGGGTATCAAGCCCATGCCTCATAGCGTGACAATGCAACTGAACCCCAGCTCTCAAAGACCCATAATTGGCCGCCCCTTTAAGTAAAAACGCGAAAGAGAAGCTATCAGGAGGGGCCGTCCATATTCTTCGACGCATTTCGACGAACGCAGCAAGAGAACTCAGCGGGGTATCGGATTCAGTGAGGCCTCGGATGATAGTGTTGTACATGAAAACATCTGGGTCAGGGAAGTGAAGGAAGATACGGCGAGCGTAGTCGAGTGCATCGGATATCGAAACGGCACAATGAAGGAGGAGCTTTCCGACAACTAAGCGATCGGTGTCTAGGCCAGTCTTGCACGTAAAGGCGTGGACTTGCTTCACGGTTTTGAGGGTCTTGCACTTGTGTAACAGAGAAAGGCAGAGCTGTTCTGTGACTGTGACCGTGCTCTTCTTCATTTTGTTCACTTCTCTTTATTCTCATTTTAGATTTTAATTGACAAAATTAAAAGCCTAGGATATAAACTTTTTGGTCTCCATAAAAGTTATGTCATGGTAGTGGGAAGTGGACACATTCTCATTTTATTATATTATTATTATTTTTCTTTTTGTATTTTTTCTTATGCCCTGTGGCACACTATAATTATGTTAAGACATTTAAGTCAAATTACTAATTTGGTCCTTCAACTATTTTGTAAAGTTCAATTTGGTCCCTAAACTTTTTTTTTTGGTATCATTAAAATGATAGAAATAGGGAATCGAGACGAGAGAGAAAATATGAGTCTAAGCTCGCGGGTTGCGTTGTCATGCTAAGAGATCTTTAGTCTCATCCCCCTCTCTGTCGCACGTCCTCAAGGGCTTTCACGAGCTTGAAGTCTCAAGCTACTGCTAGTGGTTCTTAATCAGCGAGGATAGAAAGGCGGGGATGCCGTTGAGGCTGTTGTGTGACGTTTTCCTCTCTCAAATTCTTACATTCACATGCCACTTAGACTGTCTCGTTTATAACCCTAGCGTGTGGTTTTCATTTTCTGTAGGCAATAATTATAATCTTGTTCCAATTTCTAAATAGTGAGATAAAAATTTATTGAGGGTAAGTTTGATCCATTTGTTGTTATGTTTTACATGTTTTATTTGTTTTTTAAAACGGAAAATATTGAGGTGGGTAATGATGCATAACAGAGCAAATCTTGAGTGAGTCAAGTGTTAGTTTTCAAACAACAAGTAGACAACATGTAAACGGGAGACAACATGTAAACGGGCTAAACCACATGTGGGTTTAGTGTAGTTATCCCTTATTTTTATTTGTTTGGATTTTTTAATATAAAAAACTCAAAAAATCAAAACGATGTTGTTTTTATGCATTTGACGCTAACCTTTTTAACAGAAGTGGATGAAGGGACTAAAATAAAACAAATTAAAAGTTAGAAGACTAAATTGAAACATCTTAAGGTTAGAGGACTAAATTGAAATATCACTAGTCGTAAACCCGTGCAATGCACTGAAAAATTACTTAAAATGAAATCTAAAGGATTATTGGTCGAAATATAATTTTTTCTGTCTTTTATATTTTGTCTACATATGAAAATTGATAATTATTAAAAGACATTTTTTATTATTGTATTTTTATATAAAATATATTATAGTATTAGGCATTTATTATGATTGTGTTTATATATGGAACTATATATTATTTCTATTAAAGAAAATATAATGTGTCAAGATTCTAATGAGATGTTTAATTATAGAATAAAATTTAAATTCAATTAAAAAATATATATTAAAATAATGAGGTATAAAATTGTGAGACTAGTTCATGTGGCGCAATATTATGAAATCAACCAAAAATAAAAAAAGTTTCGATTTTACAGGATAGATAGGAAAGAATGTAAATTTGGTAGCAAATTAAATTTTAATTTGATGATATTGAAACTACATTTATTATAAATAAGTGGCCATAGGCCTTATTACAGCCAACTATCCGGAAGAAGAGTAAATAAACAAAACAAAACAACAACACCAAAACCAAACAACACCCCAAATCAAAACCCAACAACCTAGATCCAACTTCTTTTTTTTTTGCTAAATCCTAGATCCAACTTCTTGCTGCCACTTATTTAATGCACTTTAATGGGCCAGAGAGCTAAGAAGCAACATCAATTTATAATTTCCCCTTAACTAGAGGGTCAAGCTGAAGTAGAGCTAAGAGTATTCTGTCTTATAAATTTGATAAATCCCACCAGCTTTTCATGAGGGGGGAGTGAATCTTTCACCACAGGTATCTCAAGTAGAGCTGTCAGCCATGAAAATAGAAGGGGAGTCTTCTCTGGGTCTATAAACTTCAGACCAAGGACTTCTTCGTAAACCTTATAGGGCCCAAATACGGATATCATTACAATGTCCAGGAGTCCCACATTCTCGTGCTCAATGATTTGAATGCCCTCTGGAAAAATGTTCTTAATTCCCTCTTCAAGCAAGCTTAGTTTCTCAAACACTTCCTTCAAAGCTTTCTCTTGTGCTTCTCCATCGGATTTGAGTACTGAGCGCAAAGTCTCAAATAGCTGCATGCCACAACTTACAAGCATTATTTTCCTGTATTAGTCTGATTATAGCTTAGTACTTTTTAAAATGGCAGTCATAAGTACAGTGCACACACCACCAATCCATACCATTTACAATTTTACATACCACCTAAAATGTAGATATATATCTATAAAATATGAATATTTGTAAATTTTGATATCTATAATTTATGCATGTATGTCTAAATTAAATGGTATATGAACACACAATAGTATATAATAATAGTTGCCATTTTTTAAATGTGAGAGTGTTCATTGTGTTACACTCTATACTATGAGGCTATAACATGTCCTGCTAATTTAGTCAACGGGTCAAATATAAATCTTATGTCACTTGCAATATAATCTTATACAAGCATTATGAATTGCAACTTGCAATATCCTATGTTATCTTATACAAGCATCTTCTCATCAATCAATATAGATGTTGTTTAATATTATCTAGAAAATTCAAAGGGTAAATAATGTCTTATAATGCACATACTGTTTAGGTGTAGATCTACATACATAAATTGTGGATATCAATATTCATAGATATCTATAATCTATGGATGTATATTCATGTGCACATACCATTTAGGTGTAGATCTACATACATAAATTATGGATATCAATATTCATAGATATCTATAATCTATGGATGTATATTCATGTTTAGATGGTGTGAAATAAAGCAGTACGGAATAATCATTACTGATCATAATTACGCTAGCATTTTCACTAACCTGTTGATGGACAAAGCTAGCCCAGAAGCGAATTTGAGCTCTTTTATAGGGATCTTGGGGTAGAAGTGGAGGACCATTCTTCCAGGTTTCTTCAATATATTCGAGGATGACGAGTGACTCAGCAAGGGGTTTTCCATTATGAACAAGTACAGGAACCTTCTTAGAGACAGGATTGTACTTGAGCAGCAATGAGCTTTTGTTCTTCAGATCTTCTTCCACATACTCATAGGGTATTCCTTTAAGTTTGAGGGCTAGTTCCACTCTCCTAACGTAAGGACTAACCCAAAATCCAAGCAACTTCACTTTGTTTTCTTCGGCCATCTCTCTTTCTCTTGCTTTCTCAGATATTGAGATTCATAATGTAATGGAAGCTTTATATATAGTTGATTGTACCCCTTCCCCAAGCTAGCTAGAAAAAGAATAAAAAAGAAACAATGTTTCGTCATGGATTACCTCATACATCACTACTCCATAGTAGCCAAGTAGTTATACAACTATTTTATACATAAGAAGAAGAAAAAAATATTTAAATTCTGGCCCTTTTAGATATAGTATATTATATACTGACCTTCCAAGCAAGGACGGAGTCCAGGACTTGAGGGGGAAGGCGGCAATTGCCCCCATTTGTTTTTTCTTGTTTTCTTAGTTTGTGTGAATTTATTTTACGTATTTCTTGTTGATATAATAATATATATTTTTATATATATATATATATATATATAAAACATTATATAAATATTTTTTTTTTTTATCATTTAATCTTTTTTTGGTTAAAAGGGAATTATATAATATAAATACGAATACGAACTAATCAAACGGAAACGAGTATCATGTGCGAAACATCAAAAGCCAAAGCTTCTAGCACATGCGCTGGAGCAATGGGAAAGGAAATAAAATCCAGAAGCTGGTCGCAGTCAGCTTTAGCAAGTAAATCAGCACAACTATTTGCTTCCCTAAAGATGTGTTTAAGAGAAGCTTGCTCAAAGCTCTCTATTAGGTACCTGCAATCAGCCACAATCAAACTCAAAAAGGCATTAGGGGTAGTAATGGAATTAAGAAGTTCTACTGCTACTAAAGAGTCCATCTCAACTTCAAGGTTAAGAATTCTAAGATCTATGGCTAACATTAAACCATCCTTGAGAGCCCTTAATTCAGCCTGAACATTAGTAGTGTAACCAATAGCCCAAGAAAAACCCCCCACCCAATCTCCCAAGTGGTTACGGAGTATTCCCCCTCCCCCTGCCAAGCTTGGGTTTCCCAAAGATGAACCATCCATATTTAATTTAAACCAAAGGAGGAACCCAAAGGAGGAGCCACTTGTGAAATTACCATTTTACCCAAAATATGATTTTAATAGTGTAAAAAAGTAAAATTAATGGTTGCAAAATGGGGTGTCAACAAAACCACATTTTTCTCTTTCGAGTAACTGCCAATGAGATAGAAAAATTCTAAAGCATATGAAATGACACTCTTTACCGGATCCAGGAAAGGAGAATCCGGTTTGAAGACAACCTAGTTTCTCCTCAGCCACAAATTCCAAACACCAAAGGAAAAAATAATTTGCCAAGGAATATTGTGATCATGAGTAGAAGAATCAAGACAATTATGATGCATCCAATCAAACAAAGAAGCAGAATAGAAATGATTACCCACAGACGGAAACCGAAAAGACTTCCAAAAGGCAATGGAATCAGGGCAATCTCTAAGCACATAAAGTAAGGATTCATTAGGACCCAAACATCTAGGACAAAAGGTAGGAATATTAATTCCACAAGCAGCTAGTGTTTCTCTAATAGGAACACTAAGATGGTAACATTGCCAAAGAAAGAAAAGGATTCTAGGACTAGTTTTAACTTTCCAAATCCAAGAAGATTGTTTAAGACTAGAACACTAAAAAAAACTATTGCAAGCAAGAGAGTATGCTTTCCCTAAGACTAAATTCACCCCCACTCGAATCCTATACACGCCTATCCGCAATAAGCCTAGTAGAACAAACAGAAATTGCCTTAATAGCCTCACGAGTAGTAGGAAGAATATCTAAAGAGATCTTTGAGAAATCCCACATACTTACACTCTCCATAACATCACAAACCCGAAAAGAGTCTTCCAAAGGAGACAAAGGTCCATGAACTAAGGACCGAAGGGTTCTATCACCAACCCATAAATCATGCCAAAAGGAGACATCAGGACCATTATTAACCACCCACCAAATGCCTCTCCTAAACACTTCATGTCCTATTTTTAGACCTTTCCAATTATTAGACCCACTCCTCCTAGTTACCAATTTCTCATCCATAATACCATTAGGATAATACTTTGAAACCAAGGTTTTGGCCCATAATGAATCCGACTCCTCCATGACCCTCCAATTGAGTTTAGCAAGAAGGGCAATATTCCTAGACTTAGTAGCATATAAGCCTAAACCTCCTAGATTTCTGGGTCTACACACTTTATCCCAACTGACCATATGCATTTTCTTCTTTTCAACAGTTGAACCCCAAAGAAAATCCCTATTAATCTTATCAAGTTTAGTACAAATTTTACTGGGTAAAGCAACATTCTGCATATAATAAGCATGGATAGCAGAAGTGATAGATTGGACAAGGACTACTCTACCTGCAGAAGAAAGAAGCTTGCCTTTCCAAGCTAGAAGGCTTAGCTTGAACTTTCTCCACAACAAAATCAAAGTCCTTAGTGCTATGCCCATTGGACCTGAGAGGAAACCCCAAGTACTTTCCAAGATTAGGGGTACTAGAAACCCCAAGGATATCACACAAATGATGCCTAAGGTTGGGATTTACATTAGGGGAGAAAAATACCTTGGATTTAGACATGTTAACCTTTTGGCCAAAATGGTAACAAAAATAATCAAGGACTCTAGAAATTGTATAGCAACAACTGATAGAAGCCTTTGCACAAAACAAAAGATCATCAGCAAAGAATAAATGAGAGAACACAGGGCCTCCCCTAGATGCTTTAATGCCTTTCCAACTTATTGTTATCACATTCCTCAAGGATATTAAGACTCAAATACTCCATGCAGAGTATGAAAAGGTAGGGAGATAAAGGGTCTCCTTGTCTAATGCCCCTAGAAGGCTTGAAATTTTCCATCTAGCCACCATTAACCAAAATGGAGAAAAAGGATGTAGACACACATTCAAGAACAAGATTCATAAAGCTAGAAGGAAACTTGAAGAAATTTAGGACTTCACGAATGAAACTCCATTCAAGCCTATCATAAGCTTTTTCCAAGTCAAGTTTAAGAACAAGTTGACCAACTCTACCCTTTTTCCTATGCATAGAGTGAATAATCTCCTGGGCAATAATCATATTATCAATTCCCCTCATCCCAAGAACAAAAGCAGCCTGGTACGAAGACACAAGGTTGCCAATGATAGGCCTAATCTTGCAAACAATAATCTTAGTCACAATCTTATAGATCGTATTGCAAAGGCTAATAGGTCTAAATAAAGTGAGGGTTTCAGGCCCAAGGCATTTAGGAATCAAAGAGATCAAAGTCTTATTGAGGTATGCTGGCATTCTCCCACTTGTGAAAATTTGCTTAACCTCATTAGTAATGGAATCACCAATAGTGTTCCAACACTTTTGAAAAAACCCAGGGTGTAAACCATTAGGCCCGAGGGCTTTGAAAGGCTTGAATGACCAAAGGCTAGATTTAACATCCTTAGCACTAACATGAGCACTAATAGCCAAAGCCTCAAATTTTGAAACTCTAGGAGCCTAAGAGGGGAGAGAGAAACCACTAGGAACATGAAGATGTGATGTGGAGAACAAGTCCACAAACCCTCGTTGAATGTGAAGGCGAATGAGATTACTATCCGTAATCCACTCCCCCACACTATTTCTAAGTCTAAGAATTTTATTGGACCTCCTACGCACAAGAGTGGAAGTATGGAAAAGTTTTGTATTCCTATCCCCCTCAACAACCAAACCAACTCTAGATTTCAAGGACCAAAAGTCTTCCTCAATCTTAAGGATATGGAAATAATCCTCTCTAAGATCCTTCTCAATCCTAAACAAAGATTTCGAAGGATTGGCAGCTAAAGCACATTGAGCCCCATTCAACCTAGCTAGGATACGATTCTTTCTATGGAAAATGTTACCAAATACAAGTTTGCTCCAATTAGAGACAAGAGTAGCAAAAGTATCAAAAGTAACCGACAAATTTGTAGCTGGAACAGCCCAAGTTTGTTCAACAATTTTTGGAAAATCCGAATGAGAAAGCCAAATATTTTCAAAACGAAAAGGTCTAGGCAAAGAACGAGGGATTATAGGGCAAAGAGTCAACAATAATGGACAATGGTCTGAATGAGTTTGAGTTAAGTGGGAGACAGAAGCCTCTGGAAACAGAATCCTCCAATTAGGATTAGCAAAGGCTCTATCAAGCCATTCCATAATTAAGGAATTGATATCATGACAGTTACTCCAAGTAAACTTAGGCCCCGAAAACCCCAAATCAATCATGTTGCAAGCATTTATACAATTTCTAAACTCAGCCATTCTGCTATTTGAAGGACTGTTACCCCCTATTTTTCTTTAGAGTATAATATATCATTAAAATCTCCAAGCATGACCCAAGGCAAACTATGAATACCAGCAACAATGTTTAGATTTTCCCAAAGAATCCTACATTCAGACCTATGAGGGCTAGCATAGATGGTAGAAAGTAACCATAGAGAATTAGAGCCTTTTACCTTAACTGATACATGGAGCTCTTATTCAGTAGAGCATAGAAGATCTACATCCACAGTGTCCGTCTTCCACAAAATCCAAATACCCCCAGCAAATCCGATAGTATTCGTGCACAGGAAACCATCAAAAGGAAAGGATTTGGCTAACTCCTCAGCTCTATTCCCACCAAGTCTAGTTTCAGTCAGAATTAGCATCTCTAGACTATTAATATTTAAAATATCAAGCAGGGCTTTCCGGAAACATGGGTTTAACACTCCTTGGCAATTTCAAGTGAGTATATTTAAGCCGATTTCACTGAACAACATAAATGGAGGGTTGTGAGTCAGAAACAATGTGCCTTCCACCTCCAGTGAATTCCATGCCTTATCGGGCCACATCTCCCACATACTGTTCCGGATTGCTTCCATTGCAAATTGGTACGTTAGAAAGCCCTGTTCCCCTCATTTTTGAACACTGGATCAACATTTTGAAATGTGGGATGCACTTTGCTGGCTGCACTAGCTTGAGTGCCTTCTGATTTCCTGCCCAATTGAGTAGAATTGGAGTTGAAAGCAACACCTTCCTCTTTTCGAATTTTGGGAGTGTTGCACAATACACCTCTTTCAGAAATTGAACTAACATCCGTTTCGGCGATGGCTGACAACGAACTCTCAATGGACAATGGATCCCGTCTATTCTCGGTACGTCCGTGTGGAAGTTCCAAAAAGGACTGATTTCTTGCAACCAAATCATGTATGTTGGGAGAGGGAGAACGAAACAACCTTTGTCTTGGATTGCCGGAGCTATCTTTGCCCATGCCTGAGTGATTCCGGCGTCGTACCAGCCCCATACATGCAGAGGATCCTTTCAGATCAAGTCGATTACATCTTCGTTGAGTTGAATAGTCCGACCCTCCAATCGAATCATCCAATTCGGAGGTTCCTTGTATATTGGAATCAATCCCCAGCAAGTGCTTGTCATTGCCGATTTTTGGATTAGGAGCTTAAGGCTGAAGTGAAATGGTTGATGATGGAGGCGGTATGATGGTTAATGATGAAGGTGGCTGAATGGATGAATTAAAGTTAGGTTTTGCCGTAAAAGAAGAAGATGGATCCAACGGTTGGGATTGAAGGGGGATCTTTGTGACAATCGGGTTACTAATGAAGTCACTAGGCCCTACATTATTGCTTAGGCTTTTGAATCCAGCAGGCCCAATGTTAACATTATCACGAAGCCCATTACTTTGGGCCTTTTTCCCCTTCTCCAAATGAGAATATTTAAAGCGATTGGCATGAGAATCACGCCTCTGTGCAGACGGCATGTCTATTCCCGTGCCACCAATGCCATGATCCCCACTCCTTGTATTACAGCTTGGCGTATCTGAGTTAAGCTCACTCCCACCAGCTGGTTTTGTTTGTCTTTTTCTGCGCGTCACTAACATCCAAGGGCCAAAACCCTTTAGCTTGTTGTCCTCCTCCATACCTGACCTAGATTGGTCATTAACCGGAGATTTTTCAGTCTCCTCAGGCGCAAGATTTGGGCACCATTCCCAGCGATGCCCAATTTTCCCACAATGGAAACAAAGCAAACCCACCCCTTCATATATCACTACTAATCTTGTTTTACCAACTCTCACAGTCCTTGCTAAAGGCTTATCAATGTCAAGTTGGATACACAATCTCTCAAATCTACCTCGAGTTCCGGCTGCCGTATTAAAATCAACACGCAATACCGGTCCTAACCCACTTCCAATCCAAAGCAAGGAATCATTGTGGTAATATTCAACGGGGAGCTTAGGTAATCTAACCCACACTGCTACAGAAGAAATAGAGGCTTCAGAAGCTCTAAAGTTAGGCACCCATGGCCTGTGAGAAAGGAAGTGTTCCCCAATGAACCAAGGTCCTCCTTTGAGCACATCTTCAAACCCTTCTTTTGACTCAAATCTAATAAGGAAGAAACCAAGCCCAAGATCCACACAAGAAAAATTACCAGAGGTTTTCCACATATTCTTAAGTTTATTAACCAGAAACACATATCCCACTGACCGGCCAAATACCTTAACTATCAAGGAAGTGCACCATAGGGCCCTAATCTTTTGTTTAAGCTCACAGGGAAACCTTGATAACTACTTCACCATCCTCTGGGGGTTCATCATCTTCCTCCTCATCAGAAACATCTCCACCATCCTCTTCCATATTGCTTTCAAAGAACACACTCTCATATGCTCCTGGAATCACTCCTATCAGAGACTCTTTATAGGAAATACTTGACTTCCGATTTCAGACATGGGAGCTTGGGTCGGCTTCAGGCTAGCCAATCGGCATATGTTCTGCATCAGAACCTACCTCGGGATTATCTAGTGAATGGCAATCTTTATGTTTCTTATTACTCCGGCGGCTGGCGCCGTCATCCTCAATTAAATGTCCAAAATGTTCCCACTATCACTATTACTACGCACATGATCTTTTTCTTTTGGACGGTCTGACATGTTAGTGTCCTCGTTACTTCGGCACTATCATACATATAATCAAAACATTATATAAATGATTTAATCGAAAGAAAAATTTTGTATAGAAATTGTCTCCCCAAAATCAAGTCTAACACGACACCATATGAAAGTTGAATGCCAATATTGCCTCTTTCCACTAGATCATAGAATATTGATATTATAGAAAAGTTACATTAAATTTTTAATTTTAACAAATAAAAATAATAATAAATTAATATAGTGATCCATAAATTTTTTTATAACAGTTAACATGACATATTGTAATAGATACATGATAAAATTGATATTGATTGTGGGTTTATATTAAAATAACTTAATCTATTGTGAGTGGTATATAATAAATCTTAGGTATTGAAGAGCCTATATCAAATTGGCAATGTGACATTACTCAACAAAAATTTTCACCTCAAAGTTGTAAAAAAACTTATGTTTATTGTGATTGATTATAATACCCGAGACATATGTTTATTTTTAACCACCACTGTTTGGTTTTCTTTTATTCTCTTTTTATGTAAGATGTGGATCTTTTTGTTTGTTTTTGGAAGTATAGATCACGTTTATCTTTTGCAATTAATTCATTTAGATGTGATAGGATTTAAAATTAAGGATGCCTATTCCGTGATGATTATTCTTTATTATCAAGTCAAGATCTAATAAATTTCTTTTTGGTGTAGACAAGATTCAAACTTATATATTTCATCCGATAACAAGAGACTATTTCCAATTAAGCTAACTGAAACTCATATTTATTTTTAGGAATTATGTTAGGAATTATATTCCTTAATGCCTCTGTTCCTAAAATAAGAGTCCATTTTTCTATTTTGGATTCCTAAATTCTTTTATGTCTAGAAGTCAAATATGACTTTTATGCTTTTGAGTTCCTATAACAATCTTCATAATAGTAAGGATTACATTATAAAGATGGAAAAAGAAAAAAAGTAATGCTCATTTAATCTAGGACAGAGTTTAGTAATTACATTATCCTAAAACTATACATTATAAAGAATGTCGAAGACTGTTAACAATAACTTTTTAGCAGTGATGTTCACTTTCATTTTGCTGGCACAACCCATCCGTCTGCAGCACTCGTTCTAGTAATTACACTCTTAATTTGATCAAGGATCCATAGTCCATAATACAAGTTATAGTTCTAGAGGCGGAGTGTTTAACCAGTGCTGTATATATACTTCACAGCTGCTCTACTTAGGCACACTATAATGTGGATCATCAAGAAAAAGTAACGGGCTACGACTTAACAGTTCAAAAGTTTACTCCTTGATGGTATGCCCGAAACCTAGTTTTCTAGCTCATTTCTGCTTTTCTTGGTTACAAGGGTTGGCTTATTCCTCTGGAGACATTGATTCAATTGTTTTCCTCAATGTGGATGATATTTCCTTTTGCAATTACTCTCTCAGCCACAACTTACCAATAGTCTCTGCATGAACAAGAGCCATCTCTGAAAGAGTGGAAGCGACTTCTATCTCTCACCAAGATTTCCAATCTATAAACTCTAGATATCAGCTTCATCACTGAATGGCAGTCCCTGCACACCCTCAAATTCTTCACTATTCTTATAATCCTTCCCTCACATAGTCTTGCCATCCCAAAAGCTACAGCAAGCTTCTCGCTGTGCCTAGATACTGAAGTCTTCCTTTTCTTCCTCTTCTATGTCATGTAAAACACTCCCAACCTCAGGAACGTAACCTCCTTCAACCCTAAGCTTTGAGATTATCTCCCTTAATTTATCATAGGCCTCTTCTGTAATTTCGTTCTGAATTTTCACCCGCCACAAAAGTATACATGATCTTGTCAACTTCAATCATGCTCCAACCAGGATTTTTCTTGATATTCTGGTCAGTCATTGATCTTCTTACTGTGGCAACATCCTTCCATTTCCCTGCTATGGCATAAATATTTGACAAAAGAACATGGTCACCTGAATCGCTGGGTTCAAGTTCAGAAAGCCTTTCCTTCACTTGCTCTGCCAACTCGACATTACCATGAATGCTACAAGCCCCAAGAAGAGTTCGCCAAATAATAGCATCTTCAACCATCAGTTGCATCTTCACTCATTACTGCATCTTCACTGTATCTTCAAATTCATAGGTTGTGCATTTGACAGAAAAGAGAGGATACAGTGCTTTCGTCAAATCAATTTGATGTTTATAGCAAATTCTTAATTACCCCTTCTTGCCTTGTGCAATGTTTTGTCCTCTTACTGGGTTGGCCAATGTGTAGAGCTCGACTGAGAATAAGATGGCATATAGATCTGTAAGGAGAACCATACAACCGTAATGCTCAATCACTGGTTCTATGCCGTATACTGTGGTTGATCTATCATCTTCAGAGAAGAAAAATATTTAGTCCTTGGCATCCTTGTTCGATGTGTTGGGCTCTTTTAGGTGAGGAGCTCGGGGATCCAGCATGACTGCAAGCATATAAGATAGTCTTCCTATCAATCTTCTATACACATATGAAGGTGATCAGATTTTGGTCCATCACTTTGCTGGCTTACATCCCAACATTCCAGTCTGATTCCAGATTCTTTCCATATCTAGGAAGTATTGAAAAGTTGTATTGCTGCAGCAACATCTTCTCCATTATCCCATGCAATAAAACATTGCTTAGTAAATAAAGAATAAACTTGGATTGGGTCCAATAGAGTAGTGCTAGAGAACCATCATGCCTGCTTTGTTGTCCAAGAAACAATGCTTTTACTTTTTGGCATTCGCTTGAAGATCAATCAGGTGAAAAAGAGTAATCAAACCCCTCCTGTTGATTGTAATGCCCACATTCCCACACTTAGAATATGTGAGGAAGAGAATCCATGAGTGCATTTCTGCTTATTCAGTGGGGTGACTGCCCACCAAAATTAAATCATCTTGTGTAGAGAGCCATAGAATCAAAGAAATCCATGCTTCTCTGCCTCTCCTCTTTCTGAAAAAGCCAGAAACCCATGTAAAATCTTTCCGAACTCAAATGCTCCAGCTTGCGCACTGGAAAAGATCTATAATTGTTCAACTCATCCCAAAGACTCTTCAGCTTAGAAATAAACCCATTGCTGTCTTGAGTTAAGGAAGAAAGCTCTGAATCTCAAAGATTCGAGGTCATCCCCTTGCAAAACGCTCCTTCAGATCTTCCCACATCTCTTAGCCGTGTTTCATAAATCCACTGGAGGCAATTTCTTTTGAAACTGAGTTCAACAGCCAAGAAATCACCATGGTATTGCAACGAGTCCAGAGATTGAAAAAGGAAGGGACTGGTCAACAGGTGCAAATGTTCCATTGATGAAGCCAACCTTATTCTTGGCTGTAAGGGCCATGATCAAACAACCAAGTATGGTAGTTTCACCACTGAGCGGCTGAGACACCAGTAAGTGCCTGGGCTACCCAATTTGTAGATTCATCTCTTTCAAAGAAGATGGATACAGGATTCGCGGAACATTGTTATCCATTGTATGCTCTGATACCAACAGAATGAACAGAAAAGAAAACAGAGCAGAGAGTCTAGAGATTAATGCAAGAGAAAGAATCACTTAGAAGTTTACTGAGTGTATAGAGATTGTATTATCTCTTAGTAAATAAGTACAACGCACTACTTATTAGGCTTAGCCAAAACAGAAAAACTGAATACATTTGGCGGGAAAAGTAAACTAACTAACAAACTTTCAGTAATCAGTTTAAACTGATTTTGGTTAGTTATAACACGTGATAGTCATGTGTTTGTTTAAGTAATCTAATTTATGCAGTTAAACGACAGTGCTTTACTTATTATCTCCTAAGCTACTTGTCGTTTTCTTCCACTATAATTTCACTGCATCTGCAATCATCATGATCTTCATGCATCTTCACGCATCTTCAATCATCACTGCATCTTCAACCATCACTGCACCATTACTCATCTTCACTCATACTCATCTACTGTATCTTCAACATGGCATCCTATCGAACATTTCCTCAGCACCCTCTACATCCGCACATCTAAAACGCGCAGAAACCACCGCATTCCAAGCAACAACATTTGGTTCACTCATTTCCTCAAACACCTTCCTTCCAGAACCCACACACCGACATTCCGCATACATACTCACAAGAGTCGTCCCAACGAAAAGATGGGTATCAAGCCCATGCCTCATAGCGTGACAATGCAACTGAACCCCAGCTCTCAAAGACCCATAATTGGCCGCCCCTTTAAGTAAAAACGCGAAAGAGAAGCTATCAGGAGGGGCCGTCCATATTCTTCGACGCATTTCGACGAACGCAGCAAGAGAACTCAGCGGGGTATCGGATTCAGTGAGGCCTCGGATGATAGTGTTGTACATGAAAACATCTGGGTCAGGGAAGTGAAGGAAGATACGGCGAGCGTAGTCGAGGGCATCAGATATCGAAACGGCACAATGAAGGAGGAGCTTTCCGACAACTAAGCGGTGTCTAGACCAGTCTTGCACGTAAAGGCGTGGATTTGCTTCACGGTTTTGAGGGTCTTGCACTTGTGTAACAGAGAAAGGCAGAGCTGTTCTGTGACTGTGACTGTGACTGTGACCAGAGGTGTAATCGGTGAGGTGCGGTACGGTTTTCTCTGGACTTATGCACCTACACCTTATAGTGCAGTTTTTCTATTATATGCACCTGCACCTGCACCTATGAAGATCGGTTTTGGCACGGTGCGGTGTAGGTGCGGTCTTGCGATTTAAGCTGGACTCATTTGGGTCGGATTGGGCCAGTCCAAATGTCAATTTAAATCCAAAAAATCCACATTTATAACAACTCAAAAATTTGGCTAACTATAGTATACAAATATAAATCATAGTTTCCAATCTCAACTTGAATATTTAAGAAAAAAAATTATAATATACATATCTCATAGAATGAATCATAATTTTAAATCTCAACCTGTACATATATATTATCCTTATACAAATATAACTCAATTTCAACCTTCACATACCATTAGCATACAAATATAACGTAATATCATCTGCATATAGCATTAGCATATAAGTATAACATAGTCTAGAGGTGTAATCGGAGAGGTGTGGTACGGTTTTCTCCGGAGTGCGGTTTTCCTATTACACACATCTACACCTTATAGTGCGGTTTTCCTATTACACGCATTTGCACTTGCACCTATTAAGATCGGTTGCGGTTTGGTGCAGTGCAGTTCGATGCGGTTCTTTCGGTTTTGTCGGTTGTGTCAGTAAAGCTTACACCCCTAACTGTGACCGTGCTCTTCTTCATTTTGTTCACTTCTGTTTATTCTCATTTTAGATTTTAATTGACAAAATTAAAAGCCTAGGATATAAACTTTTTGGTCTCCATAAAAGTTATGTCATGGTAGTGGGAAGTGGACACATTCTCATTTTATTATATTATTATTATTTTTCTTTTTGTATTTTTTCTTATGCCCTGTGGCACACTATAAGCATATTAAAACATTTACGTCAAATTACTAATTTGGTCCTTCAACTATTTTGTAAGGTTCAATTTGGTCCCTAAACCTTTTTTTTTTTGGTATCATTAAAACGATAGAAATAGGGAATCGAGACGAGAGAGAAAATATGAGTCTAAGCTCGCGGGTTGCGTTGTCATGCTAAGAGATCTTTGGTCTCATCCCCCTCTCTGTTGCACGTCCTCAAGGGCTTCCACGAGCTCGAAGTCTCACGCTAGTGCTAGTGGCTCTTAATCAGCGAGGATAGAAAGGCGGGGATGTCGTTGTGTGACGTTTTCCTCTTTCAAATTCTTACATTCACATGCCACTTAGACTGTCTTGTTTATAACCCTAGCGTGTGGTTTTCATTTTCTGTAGGCAATAATTATAATCTTGTTCCAATTTCTAAATAGTGAGATAAAAATTTATTGAGGGTAAGTTCGATCCCTTTGTTGTTATGTTTTACACGTGTGGATTTTTTTAATATAAAAAACTCAAAAAATCAAAACGATGTTGTTTTTGTGCATTTGACGCTAACCTTTTTAACAGAAGTGGATGAAGGGACTAAAATAAAACAAATTAAAAGTTAGAAGACTAAATTGAAACATCTTAAGGTTAGAGGACTAAATTGAAATATCACTAGTCGCAAACCCGTACAATGCACTGAAAAATTACTTAAAATGAAATCTAAAGAATTATTGGTTGAAATATGATTTTTTCTGTCTTTTATATTTTGTCTACATATGAAAATTGATAATTAGTAAAAGACATTTTTTATTATTGTATTTATATATAAAATATATTATAGTATTAGGCATTTATTATGATTGTGTTTATATATGAAACTAATATATTATTTCTATTAAAGAAAATATAATGTGTCAAGATTCTAATGAGAGATGTTTAATTATAGAATAAAATTTAAATTCAATTAAAAAATATATATTAAAATAATGAGTGTAAAATTGTGAGATCAAAAGCTTATGTGACGCAATATTATGAAATCAACCAAAAAAAAAAAAACTTCGATTTTACATTATAGTAAGCACAGATAGGAAAAAAATGTAAATTTGGTAGCAAAATTTTAATTTGATGATATTGAAACAACATTTATTATAGATAAGTGGCCATAGGCCTTATTACAGCCAGCTATCCGGAAGAAGAGTAAATAAACAAAACAAAACAAAAACACCAAAATCAAACAACACCCCAAATCAAAACCCAACAACCTAGATCCAACTTCTTGCTGCCACTTATTTAATGCACTTTAATGGGCCAGAGAGCTAAGAAGCAACATCAATTTATAATTTCCCCTTAACTAGAGGGTCAAGCTGAAGTAGAGTTAAGAGCATCCTGTCTTATAAATTTGAGAAATCCCACCAGCTTTTCATGAGGGGGGAGTGAATCTTTCACCACAGGTATCTCAAGTAGAGCTGTCAGCCATGAAAATAGAAGGGGAGTCTTCTCTGGGTCTATAAGCTTCAGACCAAGGACTTCTTCGTAAACCTTATAGGGCCCAAATACGGATATCATTACAATGTCCAGGAG
>OU015770.1:8636572-8790570 GCA_907173295.1 Fagus sylvatica | reverse complement strand
TATATAAAATATATTATAGTATTAGGCATTTATTATGATTGTATTTATATATGGAACAATATATTATTTCTATTAAAGAAAATATAATGTGTCAAGATTCTAATGAGATGTTTAATTATAGAATAAAATTTAAATTCAATTAAAAAATATATATTAAAATAAAAGGTATAAAATTGTGAGACTAGTTCATGTGACGCAATATCATGAAATCAACCAAAAATAAAAAAAGTTTCGATTTTACAGGATAGATAGGAAAGAATGTAAATTTGGTAGCAAATTAAATTTTAATTTGATGATATTGAAACTACATTTATTATAAATAAGTGGCCATAGGCCTTATTACAGCCAACTATCCGAAAGAAGAGTAAATAAACAAAACAAAACAACAACACCAAAACCAAACAACACCCCAAATCAAAACCCAACAACCTAGATCCAACTTCTTTTTTTTTTGCTAAATCCTAGATCCAACTTCTTGCTGCCACTTATTTAATGCACTTTAATGGGCCAGAGAGCTAAGAAGCAACATCAATTTATAATTTCCCCTTAACTAGAGGGTCAAGCTGAAGTAGGGTTAAGAGCATTGTGTCTTATAAATTTGAGAACTCCCACCAGCTTTTCATGAGGGGGGAGTGAATCTTTCACCACAGGTATCTCAAGTAGAGCTGTCAGCCATGAAAATAGAAGGGGAGTCTTCTCTGGGTCTATAAGCTTCAGACCAAGGACTTCTTCGTGAACCTTATAGGGCCCAAATACGGATATCATTACAATGTCCAGGAGTCCCACATTCTCGTGCTCAATGATTTGAATGCCCTCTGGAAAAATGTTCTTAATTCCCTCTTCAAGCGCGCTTAATTTCTCTAACACTTCCTTCAAAGCTTTTTCTTGTACTTCTCCATCGGATTTGAGTACTGAGAGCCAAGTCTCAAATAGCTGCATGCCACAACTTACAAGCATTACTTTCCTGTATTAGGCTGATTATAGCTTAGTATTTTTTAAAATGGCAGTCATAAGTACAGTGCACACCACCAATCCATACCATTTACATACCACCTAAGATGTAGATATATATCTATAAAATATGAATATTTGTAAATTTTGATATCCACAATTTATGCATGTATGTCTACATTAAATGGTATATGAACACACAATAGTATATAATAATAGTTGCTATTTTTTAAATGTGAGTGTTCATTGTGTTACACTCTATACTATGAGGCTATAACTTGTCCTGCTAATTTAGTCAACGGGGTCAAATATAAATCTTATGAATTGCACCTTGCAATATCCTATGTTATCTTATACAAGCATCTTCTCATCAATCAATATAGATGTTGTTTAATATCTAGAAAATTCAAAGGATAAATAATGTCTCATAGTGCACATACCATTTAGGTGTAGACACACATACATAAATTGTGGATATCAATATTCATAGATATCTATAATCTATGGATGTATATCCATGTTTAGATGGTGTGAAATAAAGCAGTACGGAATAATCATTATTGATCATAATTAAGCTAGCATTTTCACTAACCTGTTGATGGACAAAGCTAGCCCAGAAGCGAATTTGAGCTCTTTTATAGGGATCTTGGGGTAGAAGTGGAGGACCATTCTTCCAGGTTTCATCAATATATTCGAGGATGACGAGTGACTCAGTAAGGGGTTTTCCATTATGAACAAGTACAGGAACCTTCTTAGAGACAGGATTGTACTTGAGCAGCAATGAGCTTTTGTTCTTCAGATCTTCTTCCACATACTCATAGGGTATTCCTTTAAGTTTGAGGGCTAGTTCCACTCTCCTAACGTAAGGACTAACCCAAAATCCAAGCAACTTCACTTTGTTTTCTTCGGCCATCTCTCTTTCTCTTGCTTTCTCAGATATTGAGATTCATAATGTAATGGAAGCTTTATATATAGTTGATTGTACCCCTTCCCCAAGCTAGCTAGTAGATAATTAATTGTCAATTTTCTTGTACAAAAAGAATAAAAAAGAAACAATGTTTCGTCATGGATTACCTCAGACATCACTACTCCATAGCAGCCAAGTAGTTATACAACTATTTTATACATAAGAAGAAGAAAAAGATATTTAAATTCTGGCCCTTTTAGATATAGTATTATATACTGACCTTCCAAGCAAGGACGGAGTCCAGGACTTGAGGGGGAAGGCGGCAATTGCCCCCATTTGTTTTTTCTTGTTTTCTTAGTTTGTGTGAATTTATTTTACGTATTTCTTGTTGATATAATAATTTTTATTTTTATTTTTATCATACATATAATCAAAACATTATATAAATGATTTAGTCGAAAGAAAAATTATGTATAGAAATTGTCTCCCCAAAATCAAGTCTAACACGGCACCTTATGAAAGTTGAATGCCAATATTGCCTCTTTCCACTAGATCATAGAATATTGATATTATAGAAAAGTTACATTAAATTTTTAATTTTAACAAATAAAAATAATAATAAATTAATATAGTGATCCATAATTTTTTTTTATAACAGTTAACATGACATATTATAATAGATACATGATAAAATTGATATTGATTGTGGGTTTATATTAAAATAACTTAATCTATTGTGAGTGGTATATAATAAATCTTAGGTATTGAAGAGCCTATATCAAATTGGCAATGTGACATTACTCAACAAAAATTTTCACCTCAAAGTTGTAAAAAAACTTATGTTTATTGTGATTGATTATAATACCCGAGACATATGTTTATTTTTAACCACCACTGTTTGGTTTTCTTTTATTCTCTTTTTATGTAAGATGTGGATCTTTTTGTTTGTTTTTGGAAGTATAGATCACATTTATCTTTTGCAATTAATTCATTTATATGTGATAGGATTTAAAATTAAGGATGTTTACTAATCGTAAACCCATGCGACGCACGGAAAACTACTAAATATAATATTTTAAAAAAAATAAACATTATATCCAACTAAACTGAAAAACACTCAAAGCCAATAGTACATTGTTAAACTTTTTTACTCACTTACCAACACCACCATAGAGTTTCTATGAAACCACTTTGCAGTATAGTTTCTCTAGTTCTTTATACTTTTTTACATCTTGTTTACCACCTTCAAACTACTTGATAAATGATTTATCGGAAATAAATTGAAATATGAATAAATCTCATTTTTTACTTTTATTTCAAAGGCTTACACTTTGTAGTAGAGCTTCTCTAGTTCTCCAAAACCTTTTTTTTCTTTTTTCTTTTTTTACCGATGATTTTGTTAAAATCCTTGAAATAAAAAGAAAAATAAGATTTATTCAAGTCCCAATTTATTGAGAGAAAAAATATATAAATACAAATAAAAGAAGGAAAGAAAAAGAATAAGGATTCAACTAAAATAAAAGTTAGGAGAAAAGCTCTTATCTTCCTTCTCAATCTACAAAAAAATCACATTTCTTTTTTTTTTAATCGTTAGCAAAACCACATTACTTGACACATAGAATTTAGCAATGGTGGAAAGGAATGTTTGGCATAAAGCCTCTAAATAGTTAATTCTCCTTGAACACAAATAAAGGGAAAAACTTTAATACATTGATAAAGCACAACAATATAAACATATTTAATGACTCATGTTCATCAAAATGGCCACTGCAAGCTCGTGGGCTCATGTCAGTCAAAGCTAATGGAACTGGTGAGGCTTGGTAATTGTCTTGCTTTGAGTATGCACATTGTACTGCATTATGCGTTGAGAATCTATGCTCCTCTCTTTCATGTTGTGGATGGTTAGAAGAATAGCTATTTCTGCTCTTTAAACTTCCTTTTGATTCACCAAGATCCATCTCCACAATCTTAATGTTCTCCGCCATCCAGATCCTCTATGCCCAAGCTCTAGCCTGTACTTGGACACTTTCCTTGTCTTTCTTCCTTGTCAAGAAGCTTCTAAGTCATTTGCTTGTCTTTCTCATCTTCGTCAAATCTTTTCTAAGCTGACATTGTATCACACAGCATTAACATAGATAAGAGAAAGCAACAATAGGTATTGTTAGATCTCACCCTGTCTATATTCGTTAATTGCTTTCAAGCACCATATGGTACACCTTATTTAGTACTTAACTTATTGCTCTTTGTTTTGACAGTCTAATTTCAACTATTCTATTATCCCATCTCAGTTTATAACTGATCACTATCATTTCAAATTATTCCTTGATATGGTCTTTGATCTGTCATGTTTATTAGATAAGGCCTTGTTGATGGGAAAGAAACAAAGAGGGAACTCCCAGATAAGCCACTTGCTTCTCTCCTGGAAGTTCAACGGCATAGATTCCTTACTTTGATTGAACTTTAGGTAACCATATTTAATACAAAATGTTAGCGCAAAACAGTGTAAACATACAAAATCTTTAGGTAACCATCAGTTATTCAAATGGCCAAAATGCATAAACATGAGATGGCATATAAATATATAATATACTAAATGTACTAATTATGTAGGATACCAATTAAATTCATTAAAATAGAAGAATCATAATAAATTAACATCATAGGATTGCAGCGAAAACATAATAGTTGCTTGAGATAAGCATGGGTAGCAAAATGTAGTAGTATGTATCAAAGTTTATACTCACATTTATGTACCACGTTATATACTTATAGTTTCTAAGTCAAAATTTAGTATTCTACAACTATACTCACATAATATAGTTGCTTGAATGATTTTGATTTAAATATCCACATTACAGATATTGTAAAATCTAATCAGATCAAAATACTAGCTTCTTATTTTGAAGATGTTAGAGTAACAGAGATTAGCAATTAGGACGTGGCTTTTCCAGGATTAAGTTATGATTTAGTTGCTTGAGAATACTTAAACCATGAGAAGTAGATGAGTGTTCTAATCGAAGAAGATTGGGTTTGATTTCACTTCTCTAACCCAATGCAGTTCACCAAAGAGCACAAATGGATCACCAATCGACCAATATATACATTCAATAGAATGCAATTCAAGAATCTCAAAAATCAATTATGCTTTCTTATGATATAGGTAGGAATTTAAAACAAATATTATTTAAAGAAAGAACATTTACCCGTTATGCTTCGTCTACTGTGGAAAAGACCCTGAGCAAAAAAGAAATAGTAAAAAGACCAACATGAAATGAACATATACCCACATAAATAAACACATAAAACCGATACAATTACCAGGTACGTAGAACATTAATGTTCAAGGAAGAAGATGAAGAGGGATGACAAAATAAGATTACCGTAAATCATTTTTAAAAGTTTGTCTCAAACATTTTGTCGAACGCTTTGAGGGTGATGAAATGAAGAACTGCAGTGTTCTGCCAGAGGGTACTGATTTCCATTGTTTCTTTATTCAAGCATTCCACCAGCAAAAACATAGATTGAAGGATCAAGTTGCAAATTTCATAATTTTATTTATAAAGAAAAAATTACCAACAAAAAAAAGAAGAAGAGAGAGAGACTTGGCTAATCTAAAACTTACAAAAAGAGAAAGAGAGACCTAGCCAATTTGTCATTGGTGAGTGAATTGTATGGTTTGTGCGGTAAGAGGCTGCTAGGCTGGTACAGAATAAGAGTAGGAATGGCGTCTTCGCTTATATTGGCTTTAAAAAGAAGAATAAACGTCACGCTCTTTTTCTTTCTTGACGTCAAAGACTCTCTTCATCTTAGTCGTCTTCTTCTTCTCTCCCTATACAGAAAGTGTTTGAGACAATTTTCTTCATTGGGTGAGAATGGAGAAGAAAGCGTTTTATTTTCTCAGCATAAGTGGGTGAGTGAAGGTAAAGGAAGCAACAATAGAGCAAAGCAGAGAAATTGGAAGAGACTGACTTCCAAGGATGGAGATTTTTTCAAGGCGCACGAAATTCCAAGAGAAAGTTTGAAGAGGAAGCAAGGTAATCGGGTAAAATTGAAGCAGTATATACTGAACGAAAAATAAAGAAATAATATTAAAAAATAATAATGATTTGTAAAATTGTGGAGGTTCAAAAGCTTATGTGTCAAAGTTTTATAAAAGTCAACAAAAGGAAAAAAAAAAGTTAAAAAAGTTTTGGTTTTACATATAGTATAGATTCTGTGATAATTATTCTTTATTATCAAGTCAAGACCTAATGAATTTCTTTTTGGTGTAGACAAGATTCAAACTTATATATTTCATCCGATAACAATAACAATAACAAAAGACTATTCCAATTAAGCTAACTGAAACTCATATTTATTTTTAGGAATTATATTCCTTAATGCCTCTATTCCTAAAAAAAGAGTCCATTTTTCTATTTTGGATTCCTAAATTCTTTTACGTCTAGAAGTCAAATATGACTTTTATGCTTTTGAGTTCCTATAACAATCTTCATAATAGTAAGGATTACATTATAAAGATGGAAAAAGAAAAAAAGTAATGCTCATTTAATCTAGGACAGAGTTTAGTAATTACATTATCCCTAAACTATACATTATGAAGAATGTCGAAGACTGTTAACAATAACTTTTTAGCAGTGATGTTCACTTTCATTTTGCTGGCACAACCCATCCGTCTGCAGCACTCGTTCTAGTAAATTACACTCTTAATTAGATCAAGTCAGGGACGTAGCCAGGATTTTACATGAGAGGGGGCCGGTTTATCAACCAATTTTTTTTTCATGAAAATCCAAATTAAAATCCATATAGTATTAACAAAACATCAATAATTTAAAAGATACAAAACAATTATTCTTTATACATTATAATGTATTTTTTGAAGAAAATAAAAGCAGACAAGTTTTTACATTACTGAAATCATACATAATAAGTCAGTAATTAATAATCAAATACTTACAAATAGAGCACTCAAGTCAAATGATCTAAGTCAGCAATTAATAATCAAGCAGAACAACTGAGTACATAGCACCCAAAAAAAGAAAGAAAAAAAAGCAAGTATCGAGATGTGAGAAAACGTAAGACTGAAGAGAAAAAAAGAAAAAGAATAAGTGTTGGACTAAAGTCTAAAAGTCAAGTGAATAAGTGATTTGAGAGATTAAGAGTGACTAAACTTTTAACATTTTAAATAAATAAATAAAAAAGACTAAACTTTTAACATTTTAAATAAAAGCAAATAGATAGTGAGAGAGATGAGAGTCAGAGAGTTAGAGAGATAATAGTCTGTGATTGAGAGAGTCAGAGAGTGAGAGAGATACCAGTACCAGCCTCCAGGCGAAGCTAAGCCTCTAACCTCCAGGCGAAGCCAAGCCGGCAAATAGAGATCTGCGGATCTGCCTCTGGCGTTCCAACCTCCAGGCGAAGCCAAGCCGGCAAGGTGCGATGGCTAGTCCCGGTCTAGAGAAGTCCTTTTCACTCCGCAACTGGCCTGCGGCGCAGCCTCTCTCTCTCTCTCTCTCTCTCTCCTCTACGGACTACGGCGTAACCTTTAGCTATTTTTTTCTAATTTAATTGATTAAAACATTTTCTGATTTGTGCTGATTTGTGGATAAGTGTTTTATCAGTTATTTGTTGTTGTGACTTGGGCTGATTCGTTGGGATGATTTTGATTGAGTTATATTTTTTTTTGTTGTGATTTGGGCTATTGGATAATTTTGATTATTTTGTTTTGAGCTAATTTTTTTGTTGAAACGGTAAAAAAATAGTGTTAGCAGGGCCTAAAAATTATGTGAGGGGGCCAAATTAACTTTTTATACCTACTCTAATCTTTTTTTTTAAGAGCCGGTAGGGCCATGGCCCCCTTTGGTCTCCAAGTGGCTTTGTCTCTGAGATCAAGGATCCATAGTCCATTCTACAAGTTATAGTTCTAGAGGCGGAGTGTTTAACCAGTGCTGTATATATACTTCACAGCTGCTCTACTTAGGCACACTATAATGTGGATCATCAAGAAAAAGTAACTGGCAACGACTTAACAGTTCATAAGTTTACTCCTTGATGGTATGCCCGAAACCTAGTTTTCTAGCTCATTTCTGCTTTTCTTGGTTACAAGGGTTGGCTTATTCCTCTGGAGACATTGATTCAATTGTTTTCCTCAATGTGGATGTTATTTCCTTTTGCAATCACTCTCTCAGCCACAACTTACCAATAGTCTCTGCATGAACAAGAGCCATCTCTGAAAGAGTGGAAGCGACTTCTATCTCTCACCAAGATTTCCAATCTATAAACTCTAGATATTAGCTTCATCACTGAATGGCAGTCCCTGCACACCCTCAAATTCTTCACTATTCTTATAATCCTTCCCTCACATAGTCTTGCCATCCCAAAAGCTACAGCAAGCTTCTCACTGTGCCTAGATACTGAGTATTCCTTTTCTTCCTCTTCTATGTCATGTAAAACACTCCCAACCTCAGGAACGTAACCTCCTTCAACCCTAAGCTTTGAGATTATCTCCCTTAATTTATCATAGGCCTCTTCTGTAATTTCGTTCTGATTTTCACCCGCCACAAAAGTATATACATGATCTTGTCAACTTCAATCATGCTCCAACCAGGATTTTTCTTGATATTCTGGTCAGTTCATTGATCTTCTTACTGTGGCAACATCCTTCCATTTCCCTGCTATGGCATAAATATTTGACAAAAGAACATGGTCACCTGAATCGCTGGGTTCAAGTTCAGAAAGCCTTTCCTTCACTTGCTCTGCCAACTCGACATTACCATGAATGCTACAAGCCCCAAGAAGAGTTCGCCAAATAATAGCAGTTGGTGAAATTCGCATTTGACATACAAAATCATAGGCCTTGTGCAACTTACCAGCTCGACCATATAGATCAACCATACAACCGTAATGCTCAATCACTGGTTCTATGCCGTATACATCTATCATCTTAGAAAAATATTTACATCCTTGTTCGATCAATCCAGCATGACTGCAAGCATATAAGATAGATATGAAGGTGATCCCATCAGGTCTGATTCCAGATTCTTTCATATCATTGAAAAGTTGTATTGCTTCTTCTCCATTACCATGCATTGCAACTCCTGCTATCATTGTTGTCCAAGAAACAATGCTTTTACTTTTTGGCATTCGCTTGAAGATAAATCGAGACATGCCCACATTCCCACACTTAGAATATGTATCCATGAGTGCATTATTCACTGAAATCATCCAAAGAAATCCAACTTTCTCCAGAAACCCATGTAAAATCTTTCCAAACTCAAATGCTCCAGCTTGCGCACAGGCCGATAGAACCCCTGTCAAGCTCACCTCATTTGATCTTATTCCCACCCACTGCAATTCCCTAAAAAACCCAAATGCCTCATCGAAACAACCATTTTGAGCAAACCCAGTAATCATACTACTCCAAGAAACATCGTCTTTCACAGGCATCTCTAAGAACGCCTTCTTAGCCAGCTCAAGCTCACCTGCTTTGGTGTACCCCGCAAGCATGACATTCCACGAGGTCAAATTCCTAATTGGCATCCTATCGAACATTTCCTCAGCACCCTCTACATCCGCACATCTAAAACACGCAGTAACCACCGCATTCCAAGCAACAACATTTGGTTCACTCATTTCCTCAAACACCTTCCTTGCAGAACCCACACACCCACATTCCGCATACATACTCACAAGAGTCGTCCCAACGAAAAGATGGGTATCAAGCCCATGCCTCATAGCGTGACAATGCAACTGAACCCCAGCTCTCAAAGACCCATAATTGGCCGCCCCTTTAAGTAAAAACGCGAAAGAGAAGCTATCAGGAGGGGCCGTCCATATTCTTCGACGCATTTCGACGAACGCAGCAAGAGAACTCAGCGGGGTATCGGATTCAGTGAGGCCTCGGATGATAGTGTTGTACATGAAAACATCTGGGTCAGGGAAGTGAAGGAAGATACGGCGAGCGTAGTCGAGTGCATCGGATATCGAAACGGCACAATGAAGGAGGAGCTTTCCGACAACTAAGCGATCGGTGTCTAGGCCAGTCTTGCACGTAAAGGCGTGGACTTGCTTCACGGTTTTGAGGGTCTTGCACTTGTGTAACAGAGAAAGGCAGAGCTGTTCTGTGACTGTGACCGTGCTCTTCTTCATTTTGTTCACTTCTCTTTATTCTCATTTTAGATTTTAATTGACAAAATTAAAAGCCTAGGATATAAACTTTTTGGTCTCCATAAAAGTTATGTCATGGTAGTGGGAAGTGGACACATTCTCATTTTATTATATTATTATTATTTTTCTTTTTGTATTTTTTCTTATGCCCTGTGGCACACTATAAGTATGTTAAAACATTTAAGTCAAATTACTAATTTGGTCCTTCAACTATTTTGTAAAGTTCAATTTGGTCCCTAAACTTTTTTTTTTTGGTATCATTAAAACGATAGAAATAGGGAATCGAGACGAGAGAGAAAATATGAGTCTAAGCTCGCGGGTTGCGTTGTCATGCTAAGAGATCTTTAGTCTCATCCCCCTCTCTGTCGCATGTCCTCAAGGGCTTTCACGAGCTTGAAGTCTTGAGCTAGTGCTAGTGGTTCTTAATCAGCGAGGATAGAAAGGCGGGGATGCTGTTGAGGCCGTTGTGTGACGTTTTCCTCTTTCAAATTCTTACATTCACATGCCACTTAGACTGTCTCGTTTATAACCCTAGCGTTTTCATTTTCTGGTTTTCATTTTCTGTAGGCAATAATAATTATAATCTTATTCCAATTTCTAAATAGTGAGATAAAAATTTATTGAGGGTAAGTTTGATCCATTTGTTGTTATGTTTTACATGTTTTATTTGTTTTTTAAAACGGAAAATATTGAGGTGGGTAATGATGCATAACAGAGCAAATCTTGAGTGAGTCAAGTGTTAGTTTTCAAACAACAAGTAGACAACATGTAAACGGGAGACAACATGTAAACGGGCTAAACCACATGTGGGTTTAGTGTAGTTATCCCTTATTTTTATTTGTTTGGATTTTTTAATATAAAAAACTCAAAAAATCAAAACGATGTTGTTTTTATGCATTTGACGCTAACCTTTTTAACAGAAGTGGATGAAGGGACTAAAATAAAACAAATTAAAAGTTAGAAGACTAAATTGAAACATCTTAAGGTTAGAGGACTAAATTGAAATATCACTAGTCGTAAACCCGTGCAATGCACTGAAAAATTACTTAAAATGAAATCTAAAGGATTATTGGTCGAAATATAATTTTTTCTGTCTTTTATATTTTGTCTACATATGAAAATTGATAATTATTAAAAGACATTTTTTATTATTGTATTTTTATATAAAATATATTATAGTATTAGGCATTTATTATGATTGTGTTTATATATGGAACTATATATTATTTCAATTAAAGGGAATATAATGTGTCAATATTCTAATGAGATGTTTAATTATAGAATAAAATTTAAATTCAATTAAAAAATATATATTAAAATAATGAGGTATAAAATTGTGAGACTAGTTATGTGGCGCAATATTATGAAATCAACCAAAAATAAAAAAAGTTTCGATTTTACAGGATAGATAGGAAAGAATGTAAATTTGGTAGCAAATTAAATTTTAATTTGATGATATTGAAACTACATTTATTATAAATAAGTGGCCATAGGCCTTATTACAGCCAACTATCCGGAAGAAGAGTAAATAAACAAAACAAAACAACAACACCAAAACCAAACAACACCCCAAATCAAAACCCAACAACCTAGATCCAACTTCTTTTTTTTTTGCTAAATCCTAGATCCAACTTCTTGCTGCCACTTATTTAATGCACTTTAATGGGCCAGAGAGCTAAGAAGCAACATCAATTTATAATTTCCCCTTAACTAGAGGGTCAAGCTGAAGTAGAGCTAAGAGTATTCTGTCTTATAAATTTGATAAATCCCACCAGCTTTTCATGAGGGGGGAGTGAATCTTTCACCACAGGTATCTCAAGTAGAGCTGTCAGCCATGAAAATAGAAGGGGAGTCTTCTCTGGGTCTATAAACTTCAGACCAAGGACTTCTTCGTAAACCTTATAGGGCCCAAATACGGATATCATTACAATGTCCAGGAGTCCCACATTCTCGTGCTCAATGATTTGAATGCCCTCTGGAAAAATGTTCTTAATTCCCTCTTCAAGCAAGCTTAGTTTCTCAAACACTTCCTTCAAAGCTTTCTCTTGTGCTTCTCCATCGGATTTGAGTACTGAGCGCAAAGTCTCAAATAGCTGCATGCCACAACTTACAAGCATTATTTTCCTGTATTAGTCTGATTATAGCTTAGTACTTTTTAAAATGGCAGTCATAAGTACAGTGCACACACCACCAATCCATACCATTTACAATTTTACATACCACCTAAAATGTAGATATATATCTATAAAATATGAATATTTGTAAATTTTGATATCTATAATTTATGCATGTATGTCTAAATTAAATGGTATATGAACACACAATAGTATATAATAATAGTTGCCATTTTTTAAATGTGAGAGTGTTCATTGTGTTACACTCTATACTATGAGGCTATAACATGTCCTGCTAATTTAGTCAACGGGGTCAAATATAAATCTTATGAATTGCAACTTGCAATATCCTATGTTATCTTATACAAGCATCTTCTCATCAATCAATATAGATGTTGTTTAATATCTAGAAAATTCAAAGGGTAAATAATGTCTCATAGTGCACATACCATTTAGGTGTAGATCTACATACATAAATTGTGGATATCAATATTCATAGATATCTATAATCTATGGATGTATATTCATGTGCACATACCATTTAGGTGTAGATCTACATACATAAATTATGGATATCAATATTCATAGATATCTATAATCTATGGATGTATATTCATGTTTAGATGGTGTGAAATAAAGTAGTACGGAATAATTATTACTGATCATAATTACGCTAGCATTTTCACTAACCTGTTGATGGACAAAGCTAGCCCAGAAGCGAATTTGAGCTCTTTTATAGGGATCTTGGGGTAGAAGTGGAGGACCATTCTTCCAGGTTTCTTCAATATATTCGAGGATGACGAGTGACTCAGCAAGGGGTTTTCCATTATGAACAAGTACAGGAACCTTCTTAGAGACAGGATTGTACTTGAGCAGCAATGAGCTTTTGTTCTTCAGATCTTCTTCCACATACTCATAGGGTATTCCTTTAAGTTTGAGGGCTAGTTCCACTCTCCTAACGTAAGGACTAACCCAAAATCCAAGCAACTTCACTTTGTTTTCTTCGGCCATCTCTCTTTCTCTTGCTTTCTCAGATATTGAGATTCATAATGTAATGGAAGCTTTATATATAGTTGATTGTACCCCTTCCCCAAGCTAGCTAGAAAAAGAATAAAAAAGAAACAATGTTTCGTCATGGATTACCTCATACATCACTACTCCATAGTAGCCAAGTAGTTATACAACTATTTTATACATAAGAAGAAGAAAAAAATATTTAAATTCTGGCCCTTTTAGATATAGTATATTATATACTGACCTTCCAAGCAAGGACGGAGTCCAGGACTTGAGGGGGAAGGCGGCAATTGCCCCCATTTGTTTTTTCTTGTTTTCTTAGTTTGTGTGAATTTATTTTACGTATTTCTTGTTGATATAATAATTATTTATATTATATATATATATATATATATATATATATATATATATATATTTTTTTATAATCTTTTTTTGGTTAAAAGGGAATTATATAAATTACGAACTAATCAAACGGAAACGAGTATCATGCGAAACATCAAAAGCCAAAGCTTCTAGCACATGCGCTGGAGCAATGGGAAAGGAAATAAAATCCAGAAGCTGGTCGCAGTCAGCTTTAGCAAGTAAATCAGTACAACCATTTGCTTCCCTAAAAATGTGTTTAAGAGAAGCATGCTCAAAGCTCTCCATTAGGTACCTGCAATCAGCCACAATCAAACTCAAAAAGGCATTAGGGGTAGTAATGGAATTAAAAAGTTTTACTGCTACTAAAGAGTCCATCTCAACTTCAAGGTTAAGAATTCCAAGATCTATGGCTAACATTAAACCATCCTTGAGAGCCCTTAATTCAGCCTGAACATTAGTAGTGTAACCAATAGCCCAAGAAAAACCCCCCACCCAATCTCCCAAGTGGTTACGGAGTATTCCCCCTCCTCCTGCCAAGCTTGGGTTTCGCAAAGATGAACCATCCATATTTAATTTAAACCAACCCAAAGGAGGAGCCACCCACTTAATAGGAATAGAAATCTGTGAGAACCAAAATATGATTTTAAATTTATAGACCAACTTTGAATTTTTTAAGCTTGTGAAATTACCATTTTACCCTTTATGCACTAAAGTGTAAAAAAGTAAAATTAATGGTTGCAAAATGGGGTGTCAACAAAACCACATTTTTCCCTTTCGAGTAACTGCCAATGAGATAGAAAAATTCTGAAGCATATGAAATGGCACTCTTTACCGGATCCAGGAAAGGAGAATCCGGTTTGAAGACAATCTAGTTTCTCCTCAGCCACAAATTCCAAACACCAATGGAAAAAATAATTTGCCAAGGAATATTGTGATCATGAGTAGAAGAATCAAGACAATTATGATGCATCCAATCAAACAAAGAAGCAGAATAGAAATGATTACCCACAGACGGAAACCGAAAAGACTTCCAGAAGGCAATGGAATCAGGGCAATCTCTAAGCACATAAAGTAAGGATTCATTTAGACCCAAACATCTAGGACAAAAGGTAGGAATATTAATTCCACAAGCAGCTAGTGTTTCTCTAACAGGAACACTAAGATGGTAACATTGCCAAAGAAAGAAAAGGATTCTAGGACTAGTTCTAACTTTCCAAATCCAAGAAGATTGTTTAAGACTAGAACACTAAGAAAAACTATTGCAAGCAAGAGAGTATGCTTTCCCAAGACTAAATTCACCCCCACTCGAATCCTATACATGCCTATCCGCAATAAGCCTAGTAGAACAAACAGAAATTGCCTTAATAGCCTCACGAGTAGTAGGAAGAATATCTAAAGAGATCTTTGAGAAATCCCACATACTTACACTCTCCATAACATCACAAACCCGAAAAGAGTCTTCCAAAGGAGACAAAGGTCCATGAACTAAGGACCGAAGGGTTCTATCACCAACCCATAAATCATGCCAAAAGGAGACATCAGGACCATTATTAACCACCCACCAAATGCCTCTCCTAAACACTTCATGTCCTATTTTTAGACCTTTCCAATTATTAGACCCACTCCTCCTAGTTACCAATTTCTCATCCATAATACCATTAGGATAATACTTTGAAACCAAGGTTTTGGCCCATAATGAATCCGACTCCTCCATGACCCTCCAATTGAGTTTAGCAAGAAGGGCAATATTCCTAGACTTAGTAGCATATAAGCCTAAACCTCCTAGATTTCTGGGTCTACACACTTTATCCCAACTGACCATATGCATTTTCTTCTTTTCAACAGTTGAACCCCAAAGAAAATCCCTATTAATCTTATCAAGTTTAGTACAAATTTTACTGGGTAAAGCAACATTCTGCATATAATAAGCATGGATAGCAGAAGTGATAGATTGGACAAGGACTACTCTACCTGCAGAAGAAAGAAGCTTGCCTTTCCAAGCTAGAAGGCTTAGCTTGAACTTTCTCCACAACAAAATCAAAGTCCTTAGTGCTATGCCCATTGGACCTGAGAGGAAACCCCAAGTACTTTCCAAGATTAGGGGTACTAGAAACCCCAAGGATATCACACAAATGATGCCTAAGGTTGGGATTTACATTAGGGGAGAAAAATACCTTGGATTTAGACATGTTAACCTTTTGGCCAAAATGGTAACAAAAATAATCAAGGACTCTAGAAATTGTATAGCAACAACTGATAGAAGCCTTTGCACAAAACAAAAGATCATCAGCAAAGAATAAATGAGAGAACACAGGGCCTCCCCTAGATGCTTTAATGCCTTTCCAACTTTTGTTATCACATTCCTCAAGGATATTAAGACTCAAATACTCCATGCAGAGTATGAAAAGGTAGGGAGATAAAGGGTCTCCTTGTCTAATGCCCCTAGAAGGCTTGAAATTTTCCATCTAGCCACCATTAACCAAAATGGAGAAAAAGGATGTAGACACACATTCAAGAACAAGATTCATAAAGCTAGAAGGAAACTTGAAGAAATTTAGGACTTCACGAATGAAACTCCATTCAAGCCTATCATAAGCTTTTTCCAAGTCAAGTTTAAGAACAAGTTGACCAACTCTACCCTTTTTCCTATGCATAGAGTGAATAATCTCCTGGGCAATAATCATATTATCAATTCCCCTCATCCCAAGAACAAAAGCAGCCTGGTACGAAGACACAAGGTTGCCAATGATAGGCCTAATCTTGCAAACAATAATCTTAGTCACAATCTTATAGATCGTATTGCAAAGGCTAATAGGTCTAAATAAAGTGAGGGTTTCAGGCCCAAGGCATTTAGGAATCAAAGAGATCAAAGTCTTATTGAGGTATGCTGGCATTCTCCCACTTGTGAAAATTTGCTTAACCTCATTAGTAATGGAATCACCAATAGTGTTCCAACACTTTTGAAAAAACCCAGGGTGTAAACCATTAGGCCCGAGGGCTTTGAAAGGCTTGAATGACCAAAGGCTAGATTTAACATCCTTAGCACTAACATGAGCACTAATAGCCAAAGCCTCAAATTTTGAAACTCTAGGAGCCTAAGAGGGGAGAGAGAAACCACTAGGAACATGAAGATGTGATGTGGAGAACAAGTCCACAAACCCTCGTTGAATGTGAAGGCGAATGAGATTACTATCCGTAATCCACTCCCCCACACTATTTCTAAGTCTAAGAATTTTATTGGACCTCCTACGCACAAGAGTGGAAGTATGGAAAAGTTTTGTATTCCTATCCCCCTCAACAACCAAACCAACTCTAGATTTCAAGGACCAAAAGTCTTCCTCAATCTTAAGGATATGGAAATAATCCTCTCTAAGATCCTTCTCAATCCTAAACAAAGATTTCGAAGGATTGGCAGCTAAAGCACATTGAGCCCCATTCAACCTAGCTAGGATACGATTCTTTCTATGGAAAATGTTACCAAATACAAGTTTGCTCCAATTAGAGACAAGAGTAGCAAAAGTATCAAAAGTAACCGACAAATTTGTAGCTGGAACAGCCCAAGTTTGTTCAACAATTTTTGGAAAATCCGAATGAGAAAGCCAAATATTTTCAAAACGAAAAGGTCTAGGCAAAGAACGAGGGATTATAGGGCAAAGAGTCAACAATAATGGACAATGGTCTGAATGAGTTTGAGTTAAGTGGGAGACAGAAGCCTCTGGAAACAGAATCCTCCAATTAGGATTAGCAAAGGCTCTATCAAGCCATTCCATAATTAAGGAATTGATATCATGACAGTTACTCCAAGTAAACTTAGGCCCCGAAAACCCCAAATCAATCATGTTGCAAGCATTTATACAATTTCTAAACTCAGCCATTCTGCTATTTGAAGGACTGTTACCCCCTATTTTTCTTTAGAGTATAATATATCATTAAAATCTCCAAGCATGACCCAAGGCAAACTATGAATACCAGCAACAATGTTTAGATTTTCCCAAAGAATCCTACATTCAGACCTATGAGGGCTAGCATAGATGGTAGAAAGTAACCATAGAGAATTAGAGCCTCTTACCTTAACTGATACATGGAGCTCTTGTTCAGTAAAGCATAGAAGATCTACATCCACAGTGTCCGTCTTCCACAAAATCCAAATACCCCCAGCAAATTTGATAGTATTCGTGCACAGGAAACCATCAAAAGGAAAGGATTTGGCTAACTTCTCAGCTCTATTCCCACCAAGTCTAGTTTCAGTCAGAATTAGCATCTCTGGACTATTAATATTTAAAATATCAAGCAGGGCTTTCCGGAAACATGGGTTTAACACTCCTTGGCAATTTCAAGTGAGTATATTTAAGCCGATTTCACTGAACAACATAAATGGAGGGTTATGAGTTAGAAACAATGTGCCTTCCACCTCCAGTGAATTCCATGCCTTATCGGGCCACATCTCCCACATACTGTTCCGGATTGCTTCCATTGCAAATTGGTACGTTAGAAAGCCTGTTCCCCTCATTTTTGAACACTGGATCAACATTTTGAAATGTGGGATGCACTTTGCTGGCTGCACTAGCTTGAGTGCCTTCTGATTTCCTGCCCAATTGAGTAGAATTGGAGTTGAAAGCAACACCTTCCTCTTTTCGAATTTTGGGAGTGTTGCACAATACACCTCTTTCAGAAATTGAACTAACATCCGTTTCGGCGATGGCTGACAACGAACTCTCAATGGACAATGGATCCCGTCTATTCTCGGTACGTCCGTGTGGAAGTTCCAAAAAGGACTGATTTCTTGCAACCAAATCATGTATGTTGGGAGAGGGAGAACGAAACAACCTTTGTCTTGGATTGCCGGAGCTATCTTTGCCCATGCCTGAGTGATTCCGGCGTCGTACCAGCCCCATACATGCAGAGGATCCTTTCAGATCAAGTCGATTACATCTTCGTTGAGTTGAATAGTCCGACCCTCCAATCGAATCATCCAATTCGGAGGTTCCTTGTATATTGGAATCAATCCCCAGCAAGTGCTTGTCATTGCCGATTTTTGGATTAGGAGCTTAAGGCTGAAGTGAAATGGTTGATGATGGAGGCGGTATGATGGTTAATGATGAAGGTGGCTGAATGGATGAATTAAAGTTAGGTTTTGCCGTAAAAGAAGAAGATGGATCCAACGGTTGGGATTGAAGGGGGATCTTTGTGACAATCGGGTTACTAATGAAGTCACTAGGCCCTACATTATTGCTTAGGCTTTTGAATCCAGCAGGCCCAATGTTAACATTATCACGAAGCCCATTACTTTGGGCCTTTTTCCCCTTCTCCAAATGAGAATATTTAAAGCGATTGGCATGAGAATCACGCCTCTGTGCAGACGGCATGTCTATTCCCGTGCCACCAATGCCATGATCCCCACTCCTTGTATTACAGCTTGGCGTATCTGAGTTAAGCTCACTCCCACCAGCTGGTTTTGTTTGTCTTTTTCTGCGCGTCACTAACATCCAAGGGCCAAAACCCTTTAGCTTGTTGTCCTCCTCCATACCTGACCTAGATTGGTCATTAACCGGAGATTTTTCAGTCTCCTCAGGCGCAAGATTTGGGCACCATTCCCAGCGATGCCCAATTTTCCCACAATGGAAACAAAGCAAACCCACCCCTTCATATATCACTACTAATCTTGTTTTACCAACTCTCACAGTCCTTGCTAAAGGCTTATCAATGTCAAGTTGGATACACAATCTCTCAAATCTACCTCGAGTTCCGGCTGCCGTATTAAAATCAACACGCAATACCGGTCCTAACCCACTTCCAATCCAAAGCAAGGAATCATTGTGGTAATATTCAACGGGGAGCTTAGGTAATCTAACCCACACTGCTACAGAAGAAATAGAGGCTTCAGAAGCTCTAAAGTTAGGCACCCATGGCCTGTGAGAAAGGAAGTGTTCCCCAATGAACCAAGGTCCTCCTTTGAGCACATCTTCAAACCCTTCTTTTGACTCAAATCTAATAAGGAAGAAACCAAGCCCAAGATCCACACAAGAAAAATTACCAGAGGTTTTCCACATATTCTTAAGTTTATTAACCAGAAACACATATCCCACTGACCGGCCAAATACCTTAACTATCAAGGAAGTGCACCATAGGGCCCTAATCTTTTGTTTAAGCTCACAGGGAAACCTGATAACTACTTCACCATCCTCTGGGGGTTCATCATCTTCCTCCTCATCAGAAACATCTCCACCATCCTCTTCCATATTGCTTTCAAAGAACACACTCTCATATGCTCCTGGAATCACTCCTATCAGAGACTCTTTATAGGAAATACTTGACTTCCGATTTCAGACATGGGAGCTTGGGTCGGCTTCAGGCTAGCCAATCGGCATATGTTCTGCATCAGAACCTACCTCGGGATTATCTAGTGAATGGCAATCTTTATGTTTCTTATTACTCCGGCGGCTGGCGCCGTCATCCTCAATTAAATGTCCAAAATGTTCCCACTATCACTATTACTACGCACATGATCTTTTTCTTTTGGACGGTCTGACATGTTAGTGTCCTCGTTACTTCGGCACTATCATACATATAATCAAAACATTATATAAATGATTTAATCGAAAGAAAAATTTTGTATAGAAATTGTCTCCCCAAAATCAAGTCTAACACGACACCATATGAAAGTTGAATGCCAATATTGCCTCTTTCCACTAGATCATAGAATATTGATATTATAGAAAAGTTACATTAAATTTTTAATTTTAACAAATAAAAATAATAATAAATTAATATAGTGATCCATAAATTTTTTTATAACAGTTAACATGACATATTGTAATAGATACATGATAAAATTGATATTGATTGTGGGTTTATATTAAAATAACTTAATCTATTGTGAGTGGTATATAATAAATCTTAGGTATTGAAGAGCCTATATCAAATTGGCAATGTGACATTACTCAACAAAAATTTTCACCTCAAAGTTGTAAAAAAACTTATGTTTATTGTGATTGATTATAATACCCGAGACATATGTTTATTTTTAACCACCACTGTTTGGTTTTCTTTTATTCTCTTTTTATGTAAGATGTGGATCTTTTTGTTTGTTTTTGGAAGTATAGATCACGTTTATCTTTTGCAATTAATTCATTTAGATGTGATAGGATTTAAAATTAAGGATGCCTATTCCGTGATGATTATTCTTTATTATCAAGTCAAGATCTAATAAATTTCTTTTTGGTGTAGACAAGATTCAAACTTATATATTTCATCCGATAACAAGAGACTATTTCAATTAAGCTAACTGAAACTCATATTTATTTTTAGGAATTATGTTAGGAATTATATTCCTTAATGCCTCTGTTCCTAAAATAAGAGTCCATTTTTCTATTTTGGATTCCTAAATTCTTTTATGTCTAGAAGTCAAATATGACTTTTATGCTTTTGAGTTCCTATAACAATCTTCATAATAGTAAGGATTACATTATAAAGATGGAAAAAGAAAAAAAGTAATGCTCATTTAATCTAGGACAGAGTTTAGTAATTACATTATCCTAAAACTATACATTATAAAGAATGTCGAAGACTGTTAACAATAACTTTTTAGCAGTGATGTTCACTTTCATTTTGCTGGCACAACCCATCCGTCTGCAGCACTCGTTCTAGTAATTACACTCTTAATTTGATCAAGGATCCATAGTCCATAATACAAGTTATAGTTCTAGAGGCGGAGTGTTTAACCAGTGCTGTATATATACTTCACAGCTGCTCTACTTAGGCACACTATAATGTGGATCATCAAGAAAAAGTAACGGGCTACGACTTAACAGTTCAAAAGTTTACTCCTTGATGGTATGCCCGAAACCTAGTTTTCTAGCTCATTTCTGCTTTTCTTGGTTACAAGGGTTGGCTTATTCCTCTGGAGACATTGATTCAATTGTTTTCCTCAATGTGGATGATATTTCCTTTTGCAATTACTCTCTCAGCCACAACTTACCAATAGTCTCTGCATGAACAAGAGCCATCTCTGAAAGAGTGGAAGCGACTTCTATCTCTCACCAAGATTTCCAATCTATAAACTCTAGATATCAGCTTCATCACTGAATGGCAGTCCCTGCACACCCTCAAATTCTTCACTATTCTTATAATCCTTCCCTCACATAGTCTTGCCATCCCAAAAGCTACAGCAAGCTTCTCGCTGTGCCTAGATACTGAATCTTCCTTTTCTTCCTCTTCTATGTCATGTAAAACACTCCCAACCTCAGGAACGTAACCTCCTTCAACCCTAAGCTTTGAGATTATCTCCCTTAATTTATCATAGGCCTCTTCTGTAATTTCGTTCTGATTTTCACCCGCCACAAAAGTATACATGATCTTGTCAACTTCAATCATGCTCCAACCAGGATTTTTCTTGATATTCTGGTCAGTCATTGATCTTCTTACTGTGGCAACATCCTTCCATTTCCCTGCTATGGCATAAATATTTGACAAAAGAACATGGTCACCTGAATCGCTGGGTTCAAGTTCAGAAAGCCTTTCCTTCACTTGCTCTGCCAACTCGACATTACCATGAATGCTACAAGCCCCAAGAAGAGTTCGCCAAATAATAGCAGTTGGTGAAATTCGCATTTGACATACAAAATCATAGGCCTTGTGCAACTTACCAGCTCGACCATATAGATCAACCATACAACCGTAATGCTCAATCACTGGTTCTATGCCGTATACATCTATCATCTTAGAAAAATATTTACATCCTTGTTCGATCAATCCAGCATGACTGCAAGCATATAAGATAGATATGAAGGTGATCCCATCAGGTCTGATTCCAGATTCTTCCATATCATTGAAAAGTTGTATTGCTTCTTCTCCATTACCATGCATTGCAACTCCTGCTATCATTGTTGTCCAAGAAACAATGCTTTTACTTTTTGGCATTCGCTTGAAGATCAATCGAGCCATGCCCACATTCCCACACTTAGAATATGTATCCATGAGTGCATTATTCACTGAAATCATCCAAAGAAATCCAGCTTTCTCCAGAAACCCATGTAAAATCTTTCCGAACTCAAATGCTCCAGCTTGCGCACAGGCCGATAGAACCCCTGTCAAGCTCACCTCATTTGGTCTTATTCCCACCCACTGCAATTCCCTAAAAAACCCAAATGCCTCATCGAAACAACCATTTTGAGCAAACCCAATAATCATACTACTCCAAGAAACATCGTCTTTCACAGGCATCTCTAAGAACGCCTTCTTAGCCAGCTCAAGCTCACCTGCTTTGGTGTACCCCGCAAGCATGACATTCCACGAGGTCAAATTCCTAATTGGCATATCAGAATTGAACAGAAAAGAAAACAGAGCAGAGAGCTCTAGAGATTAATGCAAGAGAAAGAATCACTTAGAAGTTTACTGAGTGTATAGAGATTGTATTATCTTGCTTAGTAAATAAATGTACAACCTGCACTACTTATATAGGCTTAGCCAAAACAGAAAAACTGAATACATTTGGCGGGAAAAGTAAACTAACTAACAAACTTTCAGTAATCAGTTTAAACTGATTTTGGTTAGTTATAACACGTGATAGTCATGTGTTTGTTTAAGTAATCTAATTTATGCAGTTAAACGACAGTGGCTTTACTTATTAATCTCCTAAGCTACTTGTCGTTTTCTTCCACTATAATTTCACTGCATCTGCAATCATCATTGCATCTTCACTGCATCTTCACTGCATCTTCAATCATCACTGCATCTTCAACCATCACTGCACCATTACTGCATCTTCACTCATTACTGCATCTTCACTGTATCTTCAACACTCCCCCTCAAGATGGAGGACATAGGTTGTGAACTCCCATCTTGATAAGCAAACCAGAAAAGAGAGGATATCCCAGTGCTTTCGTCATTATATCAGCAATTTGATGTTTACTTGGTACATGCAAATTCTTAATTACCCCTTCTTGTATCTTATCTCTCACAAGGTGGCAGTCAAGTTCTATATGTTTTGTCCTCTCATGGAAGACTGGGTTGGCAGCAATGTGTAGAGCTGCTTGACTGTCTGAGAATAAGATGGCTGTTTGAGATTGACTGATTTGTAAATCTGTAAGGAGAGCTTTCATCCATATTACCTCACAAACAGTAGCAGCCATAGCTCGATATTCTGCTTCTGCAGAAGATCTGGACACTGTGTTTTGTTTCTTGGATCTCCAAGACACCAATGAGCTTCCTAAGAAAACACAGTACCCTGTGGTTGATCTGCGTGTATCAGGGCAGCCTGCCCAATCAGAGTCAGAGAATGCTTTAATATGCAGATCTGAAGATGAAGCATATAAAAGTCCTTGGCTGGGAGCTCCTTTGATGTACTGCAGTATGTGTTGGGCTGCTTTTAGGTGAGGAGCTCGGGGACTTTCCATAAACTGACTTAACTTATGAACTGAAAACACAATATCAGGCCTAGTCATTGTAAGATACATAAGTCTTCCTATCAATCTTCTATACACACTAGGATCTGGAATTAAAGGCCCCTCATGCTTAGATAGCTTCAGATTTTGGTCCATTGGACACTTTGCTGGCTTACATCCCAACATTCCAGCATCCTCCATGATTTCAAGGGCATACTTCCTTTGAGAAATGGAAATACCCTTTGAAGACCTTGCAATCTCGAGTCCTAGGAAGTACCTTACTGGACCTAAGTCTTTGAGCTTGAACTGACTATCCAAATAGCTTTTGAGTGCAGCAACATCTTCTGCACTATTGCTGGCAATAAGGATGTCATCCACATAGACTAAAAGGGCAATAAAACATGAACCTTTTTGCTTAGTAAATAAAGAATAATCAGCCTTGGATTGGGTGAAGCCATGATGCAATAGAGTAGTGGAAAACTTAGAGAACCACTGTCTAGATGCCTGCTTCAGCCCATAGAGAGATTTCTGCAGCTTGCAGACTGTGTCAGATGGATAAGGCTCCCCCTTGCTGTGAAAACCAGGTGGAAGACTCATGTAGACTTCCTCATCAAGAGTGCCATGTAAGAAGGCATTGTTGACATCCAATTGGTACAAAACCCAGCCCTTCACAGCAGCAACAGCTAAGAGACATCTGACTGTGACAAACTTAGCAACAGGTGAAAAAGTCTCAAAGTAATCAAACCCCTCCTGTTGATTGTAACCCTTGGCAACCAGCCTTGCTTTGTACCTCTCAAGAGTGCCATCAGACCTTAGCTTAACCTTATAGACCCATTTGCATCCAATGGGAACTTTGCCATGAGGAAGAGAAGTAAGGCACCAAGTCTGGTTAGCCTCAAGAGCTTGAATTTCTGCTGTCATGGCCTCACACCAGTGGGGTGATGTGCTACGCCCACCAAAATTATTTCTAGGCACCTCAGATCTTGTGTAGAGAGCCATAGAATCAGTAGAATGGCCCAATGTTGTAACTCCAATGCTTCTCTGCCTCTCCTCTTGTACAACCAGTGAAAAAGCCTTATTGATTGCTGGCAAAGGCTCCATCATCAAGATTTGAGCCCTAACATTTGCAAAGCTATCATTGAGCCCCATGAGAAACTGCATTACATTCTCATGTTGCTTGTTATCAATCAAGATCTTCAGTGCTCCACAGGAACATGCTGGAAAAGATCTATAATTGTTCAACTCATCCCAAAGACTCTTCAGCTTAGTGAAATAAGCACTCACATTGCATTGGTCTTGAGTTAAGGAAGAAATTGCCTTCTGAATCTCAAAGATTCGAGGTCCATTCCCCTGTGCAAAACGCTCCTTCAGATCTTCCCACATCTCTTGAGCCGTGTTTGCATAAATCACACTGGAGGCAATTTCTTTTGAAACTGAGTTCAACAGCCAAGAAATCACCATGGTATTGCAACGAGTCCAGAGATTGAAAGAAGGAAGGGACTGGTCAACAGGTGCAGAGATTGTTCCATTGATGAAGCCAACCTTATTCTTGGCTGTAAGGGCCATGATCATAGATCTAGACCAAGTATGGTAGTTATCACCACTGAGCGGCTGAGACACCAGTACAGTGCCTGGGCTATCACCATGATGAAGAAAGAACTGATTTGTAGATTCATCTCTTTGCAAAGAAGATGGATCACCAGGATTCGCGGAAGCATTGTTATCCATTGTATGCTCTGATACCATATCAGAATTGAACAGAAAAGAAAACAGAGCAGAGAGCTCTAGAGATTAATGCAAGAGAAAGAATCACTTAGAAGTTTACTGAGTGTATAGAGATTGTATTATCTTGCTTAGTAAATAAATGTACAACCTGCACTACTTATATAGGCTTAGCCAAAACAGAAAAACTGAATACATTTGGCGGGAAAAGTAAACTAACTAACAAACTTTCAGTAATCAGTTTAAACTGATTTTGGTTAGTTATAACACGTGATAGTCATGTGTTTGTTTAAGTAATCTAATTTATGCAGTTAAACGACAGTGGCTTTACTTATTAATCTCCTAAGCTACTTGTCGTTTTCTTCCACTATAATTTCACTGCATCTGCAATCATCATTGCATCTTCACTGCATCTTCACTGCATCTTCAATCATCACTGCATCTTCAACCATCACTGCACCATTACTGCATCTTCACTCATTACTGCATCTTCACTGTATCTTCAACATGGCATCCTATCGAACATTTCCTCAGCACCCTCTACATCCGCACATCTAAAACGCGCAGAAACCACCGCATTCCAAGCAACAACATTTGGTTCACTCATTTCCTCAAACACCTTCCTTCCAGAACCCACACACCGACATTCCGCATACATACTCACAAGAGTCGTCCCAACGAAAAGATGGGTATCAAGCCCATGCCTCATAGCGTGACAATGCAACTGAACCCCAGCTCTCAAAGACCCATAATTGGCCGCCCCTTTAAGTAAAAACGCGAAAGAGAAGCTATCAGGAGGGGCCGTCCATATTCTTCGACGCATTTCGACGAACGCAGCAAGAGAACTCAGCGGGGTATCGGATTCAGTGAGGCCTCGGATGATAGTGTTGTACATGAAAACATCTGGGTCAGGGAAGTGAAGGAAGATACGGCGAGCGTAGTCGAGTGCATCAGATATCGAAACGGCACAATGAAGGAGGAGCTTTCCGACAACTAAGCGATCGGTGTCTAGACCAGTCTTGCACGTAAAGGCGTGGATTTGCTTCACGGTTTTGAGGGTCTTGCACTTGTGTAACAGAGAAAGGCAGAGCTGTTCTGTGACTGTGACCGTGCTCTTCTTCATTTTGTTCACTTCTCTTTATTCTCATTTTAGATTTTAATTGACAAAATTAAAAGCCTAGGATATAAACTTTTTGGTCTCCATAAAAGTTATGTCATGGTAGTGGGAAGTGGACACATTCTCATTTTATTATATTATTATTATTTTTCTTTTTGTATTTTTTCTTATGCCCTGTGGCACACTATAAGCATATTAAAACATTTAAGTCAAATTACTAATTTGGTCCTTCAACTATTTTGTAAAGTTCAATTTGGTCCCTAAACCTTTTTTTTTTTGGTATCATTAAAACGATAGAAATAGGGAATCGAGACGAGAGAGAAAATATGAGTCTAAGCTCGCGGGTTGCGTTGTCATGCTAAGAGATCTTTGGTCTCATCCCCCTCTCTGTTGCACGTCCTCAAGGGCTTCCACGAGCTTGAAGTCTCACGCTAGTGCTAGTGGCTCTTAATCAGCAAGGATAGAAAGGCGGGGATGCCGTTGTGTGACGTTTTCCTCTTTCAAATTCTTACATTCACATGCCACTTAGACTGTCTTGTTTATAACCCTAGCGTGTGGTTTTCATTTTCTGTAGGCAATAATTATAATCTTGTTCCAATTTCTAAATAGTGAGATAAAAATTTATTGAGGGTAAGTTTGATCCATTTGTTGTTATCTTTTACACGTGTGAATTTTTTTAATAAAAAAAACTCAAAAAATCAAAACGATGTTGTTTTTGTGCATTTGACGCTAACCTTTTTAACATAAGTGGATGAAGGGATTAAAATAAAACAAATTAAAAGTTAGAAGACTAAATTGAAACATCTTAAGGTTAGAGGACTAAATTGAAATATCACTAGTCGCAAATCCGTGCAATGCACTGAAAAATTACTTAAAATGAAATCTAAAGAATTATTGGTTGAAATATGATTTTTTCTGTCTTTTATATTTTGTCTACATATGAAAATTGATAATTATTAAAAGACATTTTATTATTATTGTATTTTATATATAAAATATATTATAGTATTAGGCATTTATTATGATTGTGTTTATATATGAAACTATATATATTATTTCTATTAAAGAAAATATAATGTGTCAAGATTCTAATGAGATGTTTAATTATAGAATAAAATTTAAATTCAATTAAAAAATATATATTAAAATAATGAGGTGTAAAATTGTGAGATCAAAAGCTTATGTGACGCAATATTATGAAATCAACCAAAAAAAAAAAAACTTCGATTTTACATTATAGTAAGCACAGATAGGAAAAAATGTAAATTTGGTAGCAAAATTTTAATTTGATGATATTGAAACAACATTTATTATAGATAAGTGGCCATAGGCCTTATTACAGCCAGCTATCCGGAAGAAGAGTAAATAAACAAAACAAAACAAAAACACCAAAATCAAATAACACCCCAAATCAAAACCCAACAACCTAGATCCAACTTCTTGCTGCCACTTATTTAATGCACTTTAATGGGCCAGAGAGCTAAGAAGCAACATCAATTTATAATTTCCCCTTAACTAGAGGGTCAAGCTGAAGTAGAGTTAAGAGCATCCTGTCTTATAAATTTGAGAAATCCCACCAGCTTTTCATGAGGGGGGAGTGAATCTTTCACCACAGGTATCTCAAGTAGAGCTGTCAGCCATGAAAATAGAAGGGGAGTCTTCTCTGGGTCTATAAGCTTCAGACCAAGGACTTCTTCGTAAACCTTATAGGGCCCAAATACGGATATCATTACAATGTCCAGGAGTCCAACATTCTCGTGCTCAATGATTTGAATGCCCCCTGGAAAAATGTTCTTAATTCCCTCTTCAAGCACGCTTAATTTCTCAAACACTTCCTTCAAAGCTTTCTCTTGTGCTTCTCCATCGGATTTGAATACTAAGGGCATGGTCTCAAATAGCTGCATGCCACAACTTACAAGCATTATTTTTCTGTATTAGTCTGATTATAGCTTAGTACTTTTTAAAATGGCTGTCATAAGTACGTGTACAGTACAGTGCATACCACCGATCCATATTATCTACATACCACCTAAAATGTAGATATATATCTATAAAATATGAATATTTGTAAATTTTGATATCCACAATTTATGCATGTATGCCTACATTAAATAGAATATGTACACACAATAGTATATAATAATAGTTGCCATTTTTTAAATGTGAGAGTGTTCATTGTGTTACACTCTATACTATGAGGCTATAACTTACTCTATACTATGAGGCTATAACTTGTCCTGCTAATTTAGTCAATGGGGTCAAGTATAAATCTTATGAATTGCAACTTGCAATATCCTATGTTATCTTATACAAGCATCTTCTCATCAATCAATATAGATGTTGTTTAATATCTAGAAAATTCGAAGGGTAAATAATGTTTCATAGTGCACATATCACTTAGGTGTAAACATACATAAATGAATTGTGGATATCAGTATTCACAAATATCTATAATCTATGGATGTATATCCACGTTTAGGTGGTGTGAAATAAAGCAGTATGGAATAATCATTACTGATAATAATTAAGCTAGCATTTTCACTAACCTGTTGATGGACAAAGCTAGCCCAGAAGCGAATTTGAGCTCTTTTATAGGGATCTTGGGGCAGAAGTGGAGGACCATTCTTCCAGGTTTCATCAATATATTCGAGGATGACGTGTGACTCAGCAAGAGGTTTTCCATTATGAACAAGTACAGGAACCTTCTTATAGACAGGATTGTACTTGAGCAGCAATGAGCTTTTGTTCTTCAAATCTTCTTCCACATACTCATAGGGTATTCCTTTAAGTTTGAGGGCTAGTTCCACCCTCCTAACGTAAGGACTATTCCAAAATCCAAGCAACTTCACTTTGTTTTCTTCGGCCATCTCTCTTTCTCTTGCTTTCTCAGACATTGAGACTCATAATGTAATGGAAGCTTTATATATAGTTGATTGTATTTGATTGTAATTGTCAATTTTCTTGTACAAAAAGAATAAAAAAGAAACAATATTGTTTCGTCATGGATGACGTCAGACGTCACTATTCCATAGTAGCCAAGTAGTTTACAACTATTTTATACATTAGAAGAAGAAGAAAATATTTAAATTCTGGCCCTTTTTTATTTTATCAAAAAAAATAAAAAAAAATCTGGCCCTTCTAGATATAGTATATTATTCAAAGTCATTGATTTCTAATAAATCCAAGGGTTAAAAAAAACTAATTATTTATTATTCTCAATGTCAACTAACCTAAACCTAATTTATAACAATATTTTTCTCTCTCATTTATTGCATTTATCTCTCTCTTACCTTCTTTTCTCCTAGTGTACATCTCTCTCTCACTTACACATCCTTTTAAGTTCTAATTGTCAACCAATGAATTTTTTTTTTTTTATATAAAAAAAATATAAATATTGTTTTTCTTCTGGGTTGGCGTTGAACAAAATTAAGAAGACAAGAAAAGTGTAAACTTCACAGATAACTCAGTTTATTTTTATTTTTTTAGTTTTTATTTTATATTCGGGGGAGGGGGGCCTTGGGGGAGCCAAACTATATAGTCAATCATTTGGATTGTGCCAGTTTCCATAGAAGTTCAAGTTAATTACAAATTAAGTTTTCCACAAGAAACAAATACATGGGCCTAAAAAGATCCAAATCAAACCAATCTCAATTAAGTTTCACCCATAAATGATGATTGTTAAGACTCCATTAAATAATATAACAATAAATAGAGTATATAAAAAACAATAAAGCTATGGTGCCAATGTTTCATATTTTCACAATGGAAAATTTGATATAATATGTTTTTATTTTTTTTTTTCTTCTATATAACGTTCAGACCTTTTGCAAATTTTTTTCCCTCATTGGTCTGAGGAACAAGAGGCTTTGAAATAGAGAAAAGATTTTCAAAAGAGTGACACCATTTTCAAAAGCTATTGTAATCTTTAGGTTGCTCTTGTGTGCACAAATGGCCACTGCTCAGAAACAAGAGAAAGAGAGTAAAAAAAAAGAAAAGAGGGACGTGGAGGAGATAAGGGGGGAGAGAAAGAGAGAGAGGAGTGATTTAAATGAGAGAAAAAGTAAAAATATGTTATAAATGATGTTAGGTGACGTGGAGGTTAATTAATGATAATTTTTTTAAAACCATTGGATTATTTAAAAATCAATGGTTTAGAAAAGGTGTAACTCAAAAAGAGTTACACCAGGTGTAACTTGAACCCATCTCATATATATATATATATGAGTTCAAGTTACACCCAGTGTAACTTCAAAAGAGTTACACCTTTTTTAAGTCATTGATTTCCAATAAATCTAAGGGTTAAAAATAAACCAATCATTTAATATCCTCCAAGTCAACTAATCTAATTTTTAGTATTATTTTACTCTCTCATTTATTGCATTTATCTCTCTCTTCCCTTATCTCTTCCAAGTTTACCTCTTTCTCTCTCTCACATCCTTCTAACCGTACAAAGAAATTTGGTTATAACATTTTTTTGTCACGCTCTCTTTCATTTATGACATTGAGCAATATTTCAATACTCACAAATCAATTAGCAACGTACCAATAGCTTCGAGTTGTTCAGATGTTTATTAGCAAAAAAAAAAAAAAAGCAAAAAAAAAAGAGTTGTTCACATGTTCCATATGGGGGGCCTTGTTTGTATACCATATCCTTTAATTAAAAGGATTTAATAATTCAAACTTACTCAAAACCCTTTGCTCTGTGACAAATCATTAGCTCTATTAATTTCCTTTTCTGCAATGAAATTTTGTTGTATTTTTTATGTTCTTTTATTTTCTTTTTTAAAGATCAATGCAGATGTGTGGGAGGAAAAACTCAGTGATACTGCAGTTTGTTTGTTTACATTAATCGTTAGAAATCTTATTTAGCCCAAGGCAAAGCTTTTCTCCATTAAACGTGGAGGAGATAAGGGAAGAGAGAGAGAGATAAATGCAATAAATGAGAGAGAGAAAATAATACTTTAAATTAGGTTAGATTGGGTAATAATGATTGGTTTATTTTTTATCCTTAGATCAATTAGAAATCATTGGCTTAGAAAATGTGTAACTCTTTTGAAGTTACATAGGGTGTAACTTAAACCCATCTCTCTCTCTCTCTCTCATAAAAGGTATTATATGATGAGAGTCTAACACGGCACCTTATGAAAATTGAATGCCAATATTGCCTCTTTCCACTAGATCATAGAATATTGATATTATAGAAAAGTTACATTAAATTTTTAATTTTAACAAATAAAAATAATAATAAATTAATATAGTGATCCACAAATTTTTTAATAACAGTTAACATGACATATTGTAATAAATACATGATAAAATTGATATTGATTGTGGGTTTATATTAAAGTAACTTAATCTATTATGATTGGTTTATAATAAATCTCAGGTATCGAAGAGCCTATATCAATTGGCAATGTGACATTACTCAACAAAAATTTTCACCTCAAAGTTGTAAAAATTTTTTTATAGAGTTATATTTTGAAAGGGGAAATTAAAAAAAAAAAATTGCATGTCAAGAATGGGATTCGAACCCATGCCCTTTCGGACCAGTACCTGAAACTGGCGCCTTAGACCAACTCGGCCATCTTGACAGTTATTGATTCATTTTTGAAAGAAAAATTATTTGATTGAATCTAAGTATAATCTCGGCTAGGCCTTCCCGCGCTCGTCAAAACGATCTACTTTTATAGTCTCTGTCTCTCTTCTCTAGCTATATGAATCTAAATGAACACTCTGGTCAATCAAAACTTCCAAACAAAATTCCCATTTTTCGCTTGCAAACTCATATCCATCGCTTGCAGTTATTGAAAAGTCATCAACTTTTCTCACCAAACATGAGCAAAATCTCACTCCTTTTGACCCATTTCAGTTTTTCAATGAGCATAGGAAATCTACACAATGCACAATCAGAAATACAAAAGTTATACACACCCATTTGCTCAAATCAGCTGCTTTACAATCTAATATCTCTTTTGCAAATTCTTTACTCCATTGGTACTGTAAATCTGCTGCCATGGTTGATGCACTCAAACTGTTTGATACAATGGCTCAACCAAATGTTACTTCTTGGAATATCATTATTTCGGGTTACAATCAAATTTATTTATTTGAGGATTCGTGGAAGATATTCTGTATGATGCATTCATTGGGTTTTGAGCCCAATGAGGTAACCTATGGGAGTGTTCTTCCTGCTTGTACTGCTTTGCAGGCGCCTATACTTGGTAAGCAGGTTTATTCGCTTGCGATGAAAAATGGGTTCTTTTCGAATGGTTATGTTCAGTGTGGAATGATAGATTTGTTTACAAAAAATTGCAGCTTCAAGGATGCCTTAACGGCGTTTCGTGATGTTTCATGTGAGAATGTGGTCTGTTGGAATACTATTATCACTGGGGCTGTTAGAAATGGAGAGAACTCAGTTGCCTTGGGTCTTTTTCGCCAAATGTGTGGTGGACCTTTTCAGCCGAATAGTTTTACATTTTCGAGTGTTTTAACTGCCTGTGCAGCACTTGAAGAACTTGATATTGGAAAAGGAGTTCAAGGTTGGGTGATTAAATGTGGTGCTGGAGATATCTTTGTGGGAACTGCTATTGTTGACTTGTATGCCAAGTGTGGAAATATGGAAGAAGCTGTTAAGGAATTCTCACGGATGCCAATACGCAATGTCGTTTCTTGGACTACGGTTATCTCTGGTTTTGTGCAGAAGGATGATTCTGTTTCTGCCCTCAAGTTTTTCAAGGATATGAGAGAACTGGAGGTGGAAATAAATAACTACACTGTTACTAGTGTACTTACTGCATGTGCTAAACCAGCCATGATGGAAGAGGCAATCCAAATCCATTCCTGGATATTAAAAACTGGGTACTATTTGGATGCCGCAGTGGGGGCTGCTTTGATTAGTATGTATTCAAAAATAGGAGCTCTTGATCTATCAGAGTTGGCATTTAAAGAGGTGGGAAATATAAAGAATCTGGGTACATGGGCTGCAATGATATCTGCTTTTGCACAAAATCAAAACTCTAGAGGAGCAATTGAAATGTTCCAGGGGATGTTACAAGAAAGCATGACACCAGATAAGTTTTGTACTTCTAGCCTCTTCAGCGTTATAGGTTGTTTAAATTTAGGGAGACAGATCCACTGTTACACTCTTAAAACTGGGTTAGTATCTAATGTTTTGGTGGGTAGTTCACTTTTCACTATGTACTCAAAGTGTGGTAGTTTGGAGCAATCTTACAAAGTTTTTGAGCAAATCCTAGACAAAGACAATGTTTCATGGGCTTCAATGATTGCTGGTTTTGCGGAACATGGCTGTTCTGATCAAGCTATTCAGTTATTTAGAGAAATGCTGTTTGAAGAAATAATACCTGATCAGACGACCTTAACTGCAACTCTAACTGCATGTTCTGCTCTTCGTTCTTTACAAAAAGGTAAAGAAATTCATGGTTATGCTCTTCGTTTTGGAGTTGGCAAAGATATAGTTGTTGGTGGTGCACTTGTGACTATGTACTCAAAATGTGGCTCCCTAGAATTGGCAAGTAGAGTGTTTGATATGCTGCCTGATAAGGATCCGGTTGCATGCTCATCTTTGGTTTCAGGGTATGCCCAAAATGGGTACATTGAAAAGTCCCTTATGCTGTTCCGTGATATGCTGATGGCTGATTTGGCCATTGACTGTTTCACAGTTTCATCTGTGCTGGGGGCTGTTGCAATCTTGAATAGATCAGGCATTGGGACTCAACTGCATGCCCATATTGCAAAGTTGGGCTTAGATTCAGATGTTTCTGTTGGCAGTTCACTGATGACAATGTACTCAAAAGCTGGAAGCATAGAAGATTGCTGCAAAGCATTTGATCAGATAGAGAAGCCTGATTTGATAGGTTGGACAACCATGATTGTCAGCTATGCTCAACATGGGAAAGGTGCAGAGGCTTTAAGTGCCTATGAGCTTATGAGGAAAGTAGGAATTAAACCAGATTCAGTGACTTTTGTCGGAGTTTTGTCTGCTTGTAGCCATAATGGATTGGTTGAAGAAGCCTATATCCATCTTAACTCAATGGCCAAAGACTATGGAATTGAGCCTGGTTATCGTCATTATGCCTGTATGGTCGATCTTCTTGGTCGGTCAGGGAGGCTGAAAGAGGCTGAATGGTTCATCAACAAGATGCCTATCAAACCTGATGCTTTGGTTTGGGGAACCCTGCTGGCTGCATGCAAAGTACATGGAGATATTGAGCTTGGAAAGCTAGCAGCCAAAAAGGTTATGGAGTTGGAGCCATGTGATGCTGGAGTTTATGTTTCCTTGTCAAACATCTGTGCAGATATGGGCCAATGGGAAGAAGTCCTGAAGATTAGAAGCCTAATGAAGGGAACTGGGGTGACAAAGGAACCTGGTTGGAGCTTTGTGTGAAACACAACTACACCATGAATGGTGAGTCTCGGTAACTGGGGATTGTGAACATTTGGTTTCATGTCTCTGTGGTGTGCTCATGGAATTACGCCCCTTACAAGTTCTAGAACAAGGAAGTTGATAGATGTCTGTAGAGTAACCCAACCAACAAGGAAGTTCTTTAATTAATGGGAAGACAATGATATGCCCAATAGTGCATTCTGTTTAGACAAGTCTAATGGCCTTTCATTTTGTTTTCAATTCTCTTTTGGTTTTATTTTTTTAGTGTGTAACTTCACTGTGTTTTACCTATGTTCCCATTTCTTCTTTTTGTTTTGATCTTTTCAGTTTAGAGTCTACAGACATCTATATTTCTTATTTGCATTATTCATGTAGACTATAAAGTTAGAACACCAGTAGAATATATCTTATAGTGTGAAGGCCAACTTTCCCAATCAAAAGTAGAAGTAATCTCTATACATAAATTTGCTGATTTGTAAAACTTTCTTGCAGAATAAAAAGTCTACATCTCACCAAGAGCAGTATTAAGTTTCACAGTAAATCAGGCAGATCTGGTGGTGAACTGTACGAAAATTCAAGAGTTTGGGCACTTCTTATAAATACAGGGTGATGAAACCTGTATTCTTTTAGTCCAGTAAAGAGGGCAACTCAAAGAAACACTCAGACTAATGGAACTTTGTCAAATTCTGTACATATGTAAGTCATCCATTGTATTTGTACTACTTGACTCTCTTCACATGCAAGCTGGTCTATGTATATTACTTGGGAACATGGGCATATCCTATGCATGCATTTGCATCCTATCTTGGATTGTCTCTACTCTTCTTCAATCTACCTTGTTTGATGTTTGTTATATTTTTTGTACTTAACTTTAGGTAATTACTAATGACTACAAAGGAAAGGGCCCTTTATGAAGCCTCCATCTTCTAAAAAATAGTGAAGATGAACTCTAGCTCAAATTTCACTTCCTCCTACCTCAGTAATGGTTTGGAGGATAAGGTCGTGTGTCCATGAGACCTACAGGATGCATAACTTAACCAATCAAAAGAATGGTTAAGATGAGGCTGCTGGAACAACAGTGCTAACATGTGGAATTATATCATTGTCATAATTTGGTGATGTATTTATTTGTTTTTCTATGGTTCTTCATCTACATGATACTGCAAAATAACATCACTAAGCTTTCTTAATAAAGCATTCAACCCAATGCTATAACAATTTGGGGAATGAGCTTGTTATTTGGTTGGTTGACATTTTACATCATGGTCATGATTTTAGTGGCCACATCCCAATATCAACTAACTATGATAGTTTAAGTAAATTCTATATGGTTGTATATTCATTGAGAAAGAGATTTGCATCAACAAGAAAAAATTATTAAAGCTACAATTATGTCTTAATGTTGGACTTTTCCACAACTTACCTGATCTCCATATCTTCATTCCTATCCACATTGATTTGAAATGCTCTTATGCTCATTTATATGGCTGCATTTTATCACACTGCTGCGCATTTATATTGCGTCATAGTTTCTGGCAGTCAGAGATTTACTTTATGAGCTTCTTGTTTTTCCTTCTTCTATTTCTTTTATTACTTTTAGTTTTCTGGATTGTGAGGGCAGGGTGGGAGAGAGGGGTGACTACGGAAGGGTATGGAAAGGAAGGAGTTCAGGCCCAAAAATTTCTACATATTTTCTTCACATGAATTTATGCTTTTGTTGCCGTTTCCATGTGCTAGTAGATGAGTCATATAACATCTAAGTTTTCCCTCTTTTCTCCTGCATGAGCATTGAGATCATTCCCAACAGTTTTTCCTATCCACTTCCTTACTTCAACTTACTCCTCTTCACATGTTTAATTTTGCTTTCTGTTTTTCAACAGCTTTTTACTCTGAATTGGGGATTATCAAGTTCCATGGATGAAACATGCCAAGATTGAAGGTAACATGCCATGCAAGGATATTTGCCATGGTTTAATATGCTCTTTGCAGCCTGTTGTCACTCTTGACTTTGGATCACAGAAATAAAGGAGCGGAAGGTCAAGTGGACACTGACCGCACAGTTCAGGATGTGGCCACAAGGTGTCAAATGAACATGGTTGTGATTGCATATCACATGTCAAAGGGAGTAGACCCTTTTTTGTGTGGAGATTTTCTATTATTGTTGTTAAATTACAATTTCAACGGGGCCTGGTTAAAAGGTGTTTGAAAGAAAAATAGCACTAAAGTAAACGTTTGGCTATAAGGACTAGGGTTGTTCAGTTATCATTGTAGATATAGAAACAGAGTCAAATGAACATGGTTATGATTGCATGTATATATACTTTGCCAGTTTGTTTCTTTACCACAGGATATGAAGGGTGCGCCACCAGAGGCTTCAGCATTCATTCAATGACCCTTATTGACCAATCCCCTAGTGATACAGGAAACTAGCAAACCAAACTTCCACTTTGCAAACAAGAAAGCCTAACATGAGCATGCAGTAATCCACAAGTTCATTTCTTTTTTTTTTGGTAAGTAATAAGAGATTGTTAATTATTAAAATTCAAGGAACCAAGTTGGTCCTCATTACATATGGAAGAGAAAATCTGGGGGCCATTACAAAAATTCAAAGGAGCCCAAGACAAAGTCTGAATAGACCATCTAGCAATAACATGGGGGGCTCTATTAGCACTATGTCTAACCCAATTGAGCCTCCACCAAAAGAGACCTTCCATAACACTCAAAAAATCCATGACGGCTGGAGGGGAAATAATTCGTAAGTAGTTGAATCCGGACCAGAAAATTGAGAAATAACTAAAATTACGTCATTCCCAGCTCGGGCTTAACCAAACTGTGTTATGTGTTCGGATGTCCGAACAGATGTAAATATCTGCTCGGGTACGGAGTCTGTTCGGGAATAAGTAACTAAACTCCTAACTGAGTAATCCGGAATGAACTAGAATCGTTCTTGAAACCCCAGCATTAAATACTTGAAATATCTGGTCAAAGGTGTGTTGAATACGTTTATGCTTTAAATTCATAATTAGTTGTGGTAAGGAATGATGGTAATCCATAAATGAACTGACATTGGCCACGTTCTGGAGGAAAATAATAGATCAGAGAGCCTAAATATCTCTGACTATTGATAAAGTTAAGGTTATGGGGAAGGGAAGTTGATAAATATCATGGGAATATCTCCGGTAAAGGGGTTGGTATAAATAGAAGGAGCTTCAACATGCAAAGAGGTACGTGCTCTTATGCTCCAGAAAATATCTCTGTTATTATTTACTCTTTGATCTCCTTCTTCCTGGAAACTGACTCAGGCATCGGAGAGCAAAAGGCCAACCCCCACTGGGTTGACCAAGAGGCTAACCATTTGTCTTTGCTGTTTGGATATTTTGTGTTACAGGTCCTAGTAAATTTGTTCGGATTGACCTCAAAGGTGCTCGGATTCAATTTCTTGGTCAGCTCTTTCATTCGTCTTAATTTGAGTTCTTACAACGGCATACTGGATTTGCCACGGACTGCTCCCTACCTTAAACACAGCCTGAACGCACTGTCTACAAGTCAGTCTCAATAATCACAACTGAAAACCCATGAGAGATAGCAAGATGCCCATTCCACTTCAGCTTGGAGAGGGATGATGGTATTTACCTTTCTAGTGAAAGCAAAAATCATATTCCCTCTCCAATCTCGAGCAACAGCAGCTATAGAGGAGTAGTGATGGCCCACAGCAGCATCGCAATTAATTTTAAATAACTCCATCATGAGGATGTTCCCATTTGACAGTCCCATTGTCTGCCCCATTATTGATACTTGGAGTTTTGAGAAAAGCACTATGTTCTCTCCAAATTCTGCCAAAATCTAACATTAATTTTCTAGCCTCCAGAAAACCTTCCCCATGAACCTTATTATTTCTGGCTTTCCATAACAAGTCAAGAATTAAGGCCCCTTTGAGAATAAAAGAATCCACATCCAAGGCATCTACCAAATCAGCACAGGGGAACACTATCACCTCTACTAAATCAACACCACAAGCTGGTTGAAAGTGATCAGTACAAATACCAGATAATCCAAACCAAATAGCTCTAGCTAGAGAGCATTCCCAGAATAAATGGATTACTGACTCATCACACACATTACAAAAAGGGCAAGAGATCTCAAGGTTTGGAAGGAACCTGATTAGGGAGTCACTAGTAGGTAGTACACTAGCTGCTATCCTCCACAAGAGCATTTTAAGTCTTTGATGCAATTGAGTCTGCCAAATTTTCTTCATAACTGCATTGACTTCTATGCCCTGATCTACTTGACATGCTTCTCTGAAAGTTGACTTGACTGAAAACTCTCCAGTGTATGTCTTCAGCCATATCCACCTATCTTGTTGGTTGACTCTCCACCTAGGAATGTTTTGGATAGCTAAAATAGTATCTTGATCAAAGAGAGAAGACAACATATTCTGATTCCATTGAGATTTGGCTTCATTCATGAGTTGAGCAACAGTTAAACATGGAATTATATCCAGAGAAGCTTTAGGAACATGTTTGAAATCCGGAAGTCCAGGAATCCAAGGCTCATTCCAAACAAGAATAGAATCCCCAGACCCCACCAGTTTGCAAGCACCCCTAGCTAGTAAGGATTTAGCCCCTTCAATACCTCTCCAAACAAAAGAAGCCAATTTGGGAGGGGGGGAATCCAACCAGTTGGAACCCACATGATATTTAGCTTTAAGTACCTTCACACAAAAGCTATCCCTACCTGACAACACCCACCAAGCTAACTTGGCAATCATTGCTTCATTGAAGCTTTCATAGGATCGAAATCCTAGACCTCCCTGTTCAAAAGGGAGACAAAGATCCTTCCAGGCCATAGGGGTATAGCATTTGTTACTTAACTTATTAGGGCTCTACCAAAATCTTCTAACCACCCCATCAAGCTCATTACACAACTTTTTAGGCAGTTTACATGTTGACATAGTATAAACAGGGGAGGCTTGAGCTACTGATTTAATGAGAGTAGCTCTACCCATCCAAGAAAGGCTTTTGCTTTTCCAACCATTGGTGCGAGCCTCAAGCTTCTCCTTGACAAATGCAAAGTCTTTTGATTTGTTCCTAGAGAGAAAAAGAGGAACACCAAGATACCTTGCTTCCTTGGCTAGCTGCTTGAACCCCTATTGATTCTTCACCTGAACAATAAAATTGCGATGCACACCTTTGGAGACAAAAAGGCCAGATTTCTCCACACTAATAGACTGACTAGACCATAGGCAATACTTCTCTATGCAGCGCATAAGCACAGCAACCTCAGAAATTTTGGCACCACAGAAGAGGATAACATCATCAGCATAGAATAATTGTGATATGGCAGCAGCTCCTGGGCTCACTTTGACACCCTTGATAGCTCCCCTCTCAACTTCTCTATTGACCAATTTGGCTAGAACATCAGCACACAAAATAAAGAGGTACGGAGATAGGGGATCTCCCTGACATAACCCTCGAGAGGGCAAAATAGATGAGCTTTTAGTACCATTTAACAAAAGGGTGTACTGAACTATAGAAATGCATTGATAAATAAGATTAACTATCTTCTGCTCAAACCCCACTGCTTTTAAAATTGCTAAGATAAAATCCCACTCCAGACTATCATACGCTTTCTTAAAGTCAAGCTTGAATCCCACATTCCCCTTCTTCTTTTTGGATTGATTAAATGAATGAACCACCTCTTGGGCCAAAACCACATTCTCTGCTATCCACCTTTCAATAACAAACGCAGCTTGAGTTGGGTCTATTAATTTCGGCATAATTTGTCCACAAGTTCATTTCATCCATCATTCAAGAGATAAAATACATGAAAAGTACTTGCCATAACATCTTCGTCACACATGGGGCAGATACGTAAAATAGAGCAATCAACCACCACCACTTGATGGACTGACTGAGCATTCTATTCAATCATCAGATGGTTGTTGTCATCGGTATTTCATTGTTAAGGTTGTTTCCTATATCTAGAAACATTCCTCGTGGTTAGTAAAAGAGTGATATGTTTACACCATCTAATATACACCGTCCGTATACACTATCTAAAATATGAATATATATATCCAAAATTTGTGAGCATATGTCCATGTTATGTGGTGTGATGTGCAATAATATTAACCTTACTAAAAATGCCATGAACTAAAGGAATAAAATAAAACAATGCTAAATTGCTAACTCCCTCAAAACCCACTCATTCGCTGATTGACATAGTGTTTTCTAAGCTGATGTAATAACAAAAAAGTAGCAATAGTTGTAATCAAATGATATTAACCAGAATCACATTCACTATTTCACAACCATGGACTAGATAATTTGTGAATCATGAAATTTTACTCCATTGTGCAGGAAAAAAAAAAAAAAAAAAAACAGTTCTAACGGACACAGTAATATTTACAACAGTACTACACAACCTCTTTCTCAAGCAATAACAAGTGATTAATTTTACAATTTTTTTTGGCATCTTCCATTTTTGCTAACCAATCCATTTTTTGAAAAACTAAAGATATAAAGGTACAACTGGAGGAATCTTCTACGTATGCACAAGTTTGAAATGAGGAAGGGAAGAAAGATGGCCAAGGTGCTGCATTAAAGCCAGTCAAGGCAAGAATCCTAGCCCTGTAGAGTACACTCCAAATTTCCACTATTTTCTTCACTGTTTTAGCATTATCAATTGTTGGGTCCGGAGATGGTAACATTTTCATGCTCAATATACATTAGAAGGTTACCCTTGATGCTGCTACTCTGTTAGGCATGATCCCAACATACCTGAAACAACGTATGGCAACCTTAATATTATATTATGAAGTTTATCCATATGAATAACCCACTGACAGAAATAAAGAGTTCAATCTAACCCAGAAAAGCATCAACAATTTTCATTACTCATTTTTTTAATAGGAAAGTTACCTCAGTAACTAATTTACTATTTGATTTCTGCTCAGCTAGTAATACCACCATTATCCTTTTTCTGCATTGTAACAGAGAAAGAGCAGATATCAATGACTAAGTAAGAAGACCATAGGAAGAGAACAAAACCTGCATAATTTTTCCAGTTTAATAGAAGCAGAAAAAGTAACCCAAAACACTTTCAAGGAAAGCTAGCAAGGTGTGGTGAGCTGTATCAAACAGCAAGTCGATTCATATTCTGAATTCATTTTAAGAGAAAAAATGACTAAGAATGTGCCGATGAGCTCTAGCATAAATGCCCTTGTAAGAGAAAGGTGGAGAGTGATATTGTAGGTTCAAAAATACTAAAAATGCAAGTTAATGTATAGTAAGTGTGGCAAGTTCACAACTATTTTATCCCCTACATCCAAGGGACAATTGTTTAGTAGTAACCAATAACCAATACCAAAGTTTGATATGGACATTCTAAATGGGAGTGATAATGGGCTTTTTAAGGGAAAAATGGTTGAAGCAGAAGAACTCAAAGGCCATTACCCAATATCTATATTATTCATCAAAAACAAAAAAAAAATACCCAATATTTATACCACTAAATAAGGTCCTAGGAGGGGCAATTTCAATATGGTCGCATACTACCCTCAAGAAAATATACATGTAAGTGTTCACTCTCAATTAAACACTCGAGTCCAGACTCCAGAAGCCTTTACGATTTTTGGCCAAATGTGTACTAGGCCAGCACCTAGGTAGCCAGGATATCCTCAAGCCTAGGGATATCACTTCTGAACGCACCCCACTATAGAGTCCCTTTGACAAGGAATGACAACCCATTTAAAGCTGTGATATTGTAGGTGGTAACCTGACCGTAGAGATCCCCCGACCAAAATGTAAGCCACTTACACCCGAACAGGGATTTAGTTATAGTCCCTCTAATAACCTTGAAAACCCCTAAGGAAAAGTAGACTACATTGTCTTCAGCTTATATGCAGAGTATATTTTTCCTCATATTTACCATGCATAATCTAAGGGATTTATTATTATTATTATTATTGATAAGTTACACACTAATCTGGTGTGTCTTGAACCCACAAAATCACCCTGCACTCTTTGAACTAAAGTTCATTGGCACCATGCATAATCTAAGTTAAGAGGTAAGAGATCAAAAAGTGGATGCTAGATAGATACCTTTGGAAGCTAATCCTCTTGAGTAAGTCTTGAATGAGCCCCTCGAAAGCTTGATGCAAATCCGTTGAGCGACGGCCCTTCCACTCGGCACCGAGTACCATTGTGTGCTGCAGTAACTTCTCTTCAGATTCCACTGGAGTGCAGTGTCTAACAGGTTTCCACTTGAAGCTTCAGACATCATGGAATTAAGGCACATATAAGGGCTCAAGAGGTATAGTTTCCACTTTAAAAATCAGGATACAGGTCTATCAACATTTAAAGACCTTGTTCTCCGATCATGAGAACACCTAGTTGGAAGCTTTTTCTTATGTAATTTTTTATCCCTGATGCCATCATATAGAACTTCATAGGCATAATAAGTGATATGACTTTTCTTCAACAAATCTTCTACCACGATCTTTGGTGCTGCTACCTCCTTTTTATCAGCCTCAAAAATTGTATTCACAACCTCAGGGACAATGCCTTTGCGAACCATAAGGTGGATGATACCAACTGCCTCAAGAACTTTATGCTCCACGCAAAGACAATTCAGTACCCGTCCAAATGTCGTCGGTGATGGAATGAAACCCTTCTCAATCTTTTTCATAAGAACATCATACCCAGAATCAATATTCCCCGTTTTGCAAAAGCCATCAATAATGACACGGTAAGTGTAACTGTCTGGGGCACAGCCATTGTCACCCATCTCACGAAAAAGCTTTTCTGCCATATTAAGATTTAGCTTTTCAGCAAAAGCATTGATCATGATATTGTATGTTGCTGTTGTATGGAATACCCCATATTGTTGTTCCATTCTCCTAAACAGCTGGTAAGCTCCATCCAAATCACCATTAGAAAAAAATCCATTAATCAATGTGGCAAAACTAACAATATCTGGAGTCAAACCTTTGTCTTTTATTTCCTGAAGTAGGTCCAAAGCTTCATTTACTTTTTGAGTTTTGCACATGCTTTCTACAACTATGTTATATGTAATTATGTTAGGGAGACACCCTTTCTCTACCATTGCATTGAAAGTGTCCATCACATCTTCATACTTTGCAGCCTTGCAAAGCCCATTCAACACAGTGTTATATGTGATCACATCAGGAATAACACCGTGACTCCACATTCCATCTATTGTCTCAATAGCGTTATCCAACTTCAACTGTTTACAGTAACCATCAATCAAAGTATTAAAGGTAAATATGTCAGGAAGGTAGCCTTTGGCAATAGCATCATTCATGAGATTTTTGGCGTCCGACATACACCCCATCTTGCACAACCCATTAATAACTAAGTTGTAAGTCCATATATTGGGGCTGCAACCATTGTCCGACATCTCATTGATCAGCTGCAAGGCCTGCAAAATTAGTCCCTGCTGAGACAACCCTTTGACTAACGTATTGTAGAGAACAATATTAGGCTTCAAACCTTTCCCTAATGCCTCATTATATACAACCATGGCACGGTCTATGTCACCATCCCGGCATAATCCATTGAGTAATGAGCAGTAAGTAAATTCATCAGGCACAAACCCCTTGAAAATTGCATCATTAAGAACCTGGTCTGCATTTTGTATCATACCCAATTTGCAATATCCATCAATAATACTATTGTAGGTAAAGGCATCAGGCTCCAAACCATCATTCACCATTTTATGCAGATAGCACTCAGCTTCCACAGCCTTAAGGTTTTTACACAAGCCGCAGATCAACGTGTTATATGTGACAACATCAGGAGTCAAACCTTCACTTCTCACACCATCCAACAAACTGACAGCCTCACTAATCGCACCGCTTTTGCAATGCCCCTGAATGAAGATATTGAATGTAAACAAATTCACCATAACTCCTCTCTTCAGTACCTTGTTGAGAAGGTTTTCACTCTCTTGGACATCCCCTTTCTTACAAAGTGTATGTATAAGCTTATTAAAAGTAGAAATGTCCGGACAAATTCCTCGCCCAAGCATCTCTTCAAACAATCCATACGCCTCAACTTGACAATTATCTTCATAAAACCCACCAATCACCGTACAATATGCAACTGCGTTTAACTCACATCCCAGCGAAGGCATGTTATTAAGAAGCCTCAATGCAGCACGAGGCCTCCTTGTTCTACAAAAGGACTTTATCCTAATGGTGAAAGTATAAACATCTGGAATAATCCCTTTATATATCATCCTCAAATACACTTTATGGGCTTGATTGAAATGCCCGAACACAACGAGTATATTCATGATCGCGTTATAAGATTGAACCGACGGTTCACAATTATAAAAATCCATCCTTTCAAACACATCAACAGCCTCTTGAACCTTCCCTTTCCTTCCATAATTCCTAATGGCTCCAATATAAACACCTTCTAGTAAACCATTATCTATATTCATTCTTATCTCGGATATCAAACTCTCCATGGCCTCAAACTGCCCATGAAACCCAAGCTTCTCAATCATACATTTATAAGTCAATAAAGTGTGCTTAAACCCATTTTCACTTTTCACTGAATTAAACATTGCAAGCGCTTTAAGAGGATCTCTTTGATATTTAACAACCGCAGCGACATGTTTAGGAAGTAAAGCAGGACTCATTCCAAAAACACAAAGCTAATAAGAGATAAATCACATTAAAAATCCATAAACCCAGTTCAAATTTGAAGCTGTTTAACCTTTATTTTCACTTGCACAGTCCAACAAAAAGAAAAACCCACAAAATATTATGATCCAAAATGTGGTTTTAAAGAACCAAAAAAAAAAAATCAACTTTATGCGTGAAAGAAAACTCTTACTTGTTTTCTCTGTTTGGCGAGCAATTGAGGGAAAGCAAAAGCAAAACCAAAGCTAAAAACTTGGACACAATATAAAGGCCCGGTCTATAAAGCATGATATCCGGGTTGGTATGGGTTTTGGGCCGGGTGGTCTCTAATATTTAAACCCGGATGGCTTTGACCCGATGCATAAACCGACATATCCACAGGTCTGAGTGTAATCAATCAACTCCGTTTTGGAAAAGAAAGAAGCCCATTAACATATATCTATAAATATATATTGTTTGCTTCATCAAAAAACCAAAAAAAAAAAAACATACACTTTTATTGTTTGCTAAGCTCAAAAGTTGAAGAGAGAAGATGGAAACGGCGGGGCAGTGGTTAGAGAAGGCGTTGGTGGATCTATGCCAAAGGATAGAGACGGGTATGGGTATGGATACGGATATGATATCTGGGTTGGTCTCTTATTGCGACCTCGCTCATCCCCAAGATGCCAAAGAGTACCTTGACGTAATTTCTCTCTCTCATCTTCTTTACTTGCTTATTGGACTTCACTGATTTGTGGGTCTTCCTCAAAATCTTTTCTTTCATTGAGATTATGATCAATTTTGCAACTTTAATTTGATTGTTTTTTGGGTTTCATATTATGCAGTATTGGAACCTTGGTTGTTTTCTTTTTCCTGATGACTAAACTGAGTTTTGTAGGCGTTGTTTTGATTAGAAAGAGTTTATAGTTATCTTAGACATAAATGTTTGATCTTGACTGTAGTACAACCCTGTAAAGAAAGCTACATTATGGCAATTGTCCCCAGATTAGGCTCCTATGATTTTTTTTATTTTTTATGGCCAATTGGGTTTAATTGTACTCTGTTTATTATCATGAATTCTTGTGCATGAAGTTTCATTTATTTGTTTGTGCTAGTGTTTGTGTAATGAGAAAGTTTGCTTCTTGAGGTATGACCCACATTGGACAGTATAAAGTTTTCAGGAAAGTTTATGGTTTTACATGGAATTTGTTGGACCTTAAATCCAATATTTTTTTAAGTTGAGGATGTGTTTCATCTTTACATGTAATTAGATTAGTCTTTTTTATATTTTTTTCTAAGTACTTTGATTGGTTATGTTATGCTTTTAACCTTTGATAAATTTTTCTTGGAAAAATTTGATAGTGATGCGTTGGTTTGCATTGCTTTTTTTTTTTTTATTTAAAGTATCAGAAAGGGCATTGTTAACTCTTTAGGCCGTTCTGTCAAATGTTAAGCTGATCTTTTTTGCACTCTTTGATGATGTTAGATATGTTTTCAAGGACTACAGCTTCTTATAGTTAATAAAAACAAAGACTGGAGGAATATTATGGAAGCTAAGGAAGATTAAGTGTAGAGATCATGCACAGACTGAAATTTCTGATTTAAATCAAACGTTGTTGTCTCAGGGTACAAAATTATAATTGCAAATCCACGGAAGTTGATAGACGTGCATATTCTTTCTTAACAAAAAATAGAACATGTTATATATTATGCATATGCAATGAGAAACAAGGGTTTGGAATTGGTTGTTTAGATGACTGTTATTACGGATCCGGAAGGAAAATGCAAATTGTGCCAAATATATAGATCTTCATCGGTCAATCTAATTATGCCGATGTTTGCTGATTGACATTTGTTGGTTCCTGTAATAGATTTACACGAAACAAATGGGAAATATCACTTATTACAACTGTCACCTGATGGTCATAATATCTTCTTTCAGTAGCATAATAGTATTGTGCATGAATATAGTACCTTTTAACATAGAAGAAGCCTAGACTGGCTTTGAAATTTGAATTTCATACAGATCACTTGATGTAATTTATTCTTCCTTCTCTTTATGTGTACATTTCATTAAATGTATTGCCTGGTACATGTTTAAGATGGCAATAATAGAAAGATGGGGGAAATGACTATATTGGCTGAATGTTAATGAAATAATACTTGAAGAATCAAACATAACGGGGGGAAATTTCGCTTACTTGGTTCTCAAAGAATTCCAATTCCTGCTATGTATCCTTATTTTTCTTTGGATGCTACATTATCAGATTCTTTTGTTGCCGCAGGTGTTGAAATTAAAGATTTTGGTTTCCATTTTCCTATGCAGAATATTATTGGCCAGGAAGCAGGCAAAAGTGTGATTGAGGAATATTTACAGCGGCGAGGCCACTCAGATGTCTCTAGCAGCGCCCCCAATGTCCCAACTTCAAAATTACAAGCCTATGTCAAACCACGCTCAGATGAATTATCTGTCAGTGGAACCAAGAAACCTAAAACACCAAAAGTGGTGTCAGTACCTGGTGCACAGGTAGAACCAAAAAAACATATGGTGTCTAGTTCTAAGGAAAACCAGGTCCCATCTGAGACTAGTGAGTCAAGAACAATGCAGAAAGGGAACCAAGTTAGTTCTAGAAAGAAGAAAGGGAAAGTTATTTCACTTGCAGAGGCTGCCAAAGGGTCAATTGTGTTCCAGCAGGGGAAACCTTGCTCATGCCAAGCTCGTCGCCACAAACTGGTAAGCAATTGTTTATCTTGTGGCAAGATAATTTGTGAGCAAGAGGGAGAGGGGCCTTGTAGTTTTTGTGGTGCCCTTGTGCTGAAGGAAGGTAGCACATATGCTGGTCTAGATGAAAGTTTGCCTCTTCAATCAGATACTGAAGCAGCAGCTGAAGCTTATGCAAAGAGACTCGTTGATTATGACCGGAACTCTGCAGCGCGTACAACAGTTATTGATGACCAGAGTGACTACTATGAAATTGAGGAGAACAGTTGGTTGTCGAAGGAGGTATCTAGTTTCTTTCAATCTGTATAGTTGAATCATATAGTAGTACTTTTATGTGTACTTCGAATTCACTTCAAAGTAATATTTTTCTCCAGGAAAAGGAACTTCTAAGGAAGAAGAAGGAGGAGATTGAAAAAGCTGAACAGGCCACACGAAATAAAGTGGTTGTGACTTTTGACTTGGTTGGCCGCAAGGTTTGTGATGCTTTCCCATATATTTTGTTATCAATTGGATTTGTTGCTTCATGCATTTCTATTCAGCCACTTGGATTTGGCACTAGTGTGACTTTATCATTATTACTTGTAATGTATTCTTTTCAAAAATCTATTTTCATTTTTGCCTTTCTTTTTTATTTTATTTTTTGGTGGGTAAGAAATCTACCAAGTTATGTTTTCTCTCTAGTTCTTTTGCTTTTATATTTTATTATTATACCTAATTATGGAAATCTTGATTACCAGCTTTTGTTTTTCATTGTGCATACAATTGGTAACTCCTGGTAGGTTATAGCTGCTTTTGTTCATGGGCAGGGCACACACATACTCACTTGAAGAAGTTATTAGGATCCTTTCTTTTCTTCTCCCATGTTGTCATGGATGCTTGTAAAGCTATCTCATATGCATTGTCCTTAACAAATTTCTCCCTCTTTCTTTCTTACTGCTCTTTGACTCAGATTTGCTCAATCTCGAGGTGTATTCTTTTTCTTATATAACAATGTTTTGCAGGTTCTTGTGAACAAAGATGAAGCTTCAGAATTAGAATCAGAGAACAGAATATTACGGCCACCAGATGAAAGAGAACTGAACAGGATTAAACCAAACCCAACTCTTAAAGTTCAACCAGTCTTCGTGAACCCAGGCCCCAGTAAGAAGCCTGATAAAGGTAGACAACCAAACAAGGTCCCAACCAACGGCTTATGCTTGGAGATAACAGGGAGGGTGCAGCATGATAGCAATGAATTGAAATATTTTACCAAGGACAAGCAAATGGAAACAGCTTCAAGTGGGAAAGTTTGGCAAGTGCCCTCAGTAAATGGGGGTCTGCATGTGAAAGCTGAAAATGAATGCTCTCTTGATTATTAATAAGGTATATATATCATGATTACTTGAAGTTTTGTGCTCTCTTTCTAACATGTTTCAATACAATGACAAGTAAATTTTTCCGAATGGGTTACTGGGCATGCCAGTTTGATACTGTTGCTTTTGTGGAACTGGAAATAGATTAATGAAGTACAGAAGTTTCAGAATGCCACTTTGCTTTAGTAATCCACCTATCTGTCCATGTCATAAAATCTACTGGTATTTTCCAAATTTTACTAGTATACCTTTACCTTTTATTTGTCTTTTCTTAAAATATGAATAAAATTGACATTTCACATCCATCTTATTAATGATGTGTTCGTGAATTTATAAAATTGAATAGAATGCATAAAAACAGAATGGATAATACCTGGTATTAATTTCATTCAGGGGGTCTTTATCAGTTATTTTTTCCAGTGAAGTGTTGGTTGTGGTTGCAAATGGAATTTTCTAGCAAGTGATGCCCTGGATTACTTTACTTTCTTTAAAATGGATAATAGCAAGAGCACAACAAAATTGATAAGACTGTTTGGTATTACTAACAGTTGGTATTGACTTTTGAATCTTGATACAAGCTCACTGCAAACCTGTTATTGTTTGAACTTAATCTAAGGGATCCATTTTTTTTTCGGTTCTTTCTCAGTTATTCACTAAAATCAGGGCTAAGCCCACAAGGAAGTTATAAATAACGAGTCCTAGGTCAACATGTGGATCAAAATTTCTTCTTAATGGACAAAAATATAAACTACAATCATGCTCCCCAAGTAAACACCACAAGGTCCACAACCATAGAGTTAGAGCTAGTCAAGGATACTGAATACCCCGTGTATGCATCTATATGAAGACCATTGGCGCACAATTGCGTGCTCATGGTTCTTCTCCGACAGATCTACCCTTGCGTGAACTTCACTCTACGGTGGGCTCTCTGATGGTGGACCGGTGTTTGCCACCCTATCCATTTGGGCCGCGTCATTCTCTGTACTCTCACATGGGTCGCTCTGCTACTCGTGGGTTGTCCTCCGCCTCTCCCTCCGACTGGATTGGCCTCCTTCGTGCCTCACATTTGTGCCCTCTCTTTCGGATCGGGTTTTTTCCTTCTTCTTTTTCTTTCTGTTTTGGTGTTGCCCCACCGCGGGCTTCCCTTCTTCGACTAGATCGGCTTCTTTAGTGCCTCATCTTTGTGCCCTGACGTTCAGATATGAGTTTTTGTTGTTGAAGTTTTGTGTTTGTTGTGATTTCTGCTCAGTTTTTACTAGCTTTTCTCTTATGAGTTATGATGGGTTGGGCATGTCCACCCTATCACCTCCGCTATAGTGCTAGTGTTTGTTTTTTTTTTTTTGATAAGTAAATATAATTTCATTGATAAACATCACAGAGATGAACTTCCACTCATACGAGATAGAAGTAAATCCAAGTGATTATCCAACATAACATAACAATCCTACAAAGAGGGTAACAAAACCCTACATAGAGGGTAGCAAGACTGTACAACAAAAGAAAGCATAACAACAACAAACAACAACAACAACAGTAGATACACCATGCGACACAAAATTTAACTACATTCCAGAAGAGTACAAGAGCAACCCCAACAAGTGATGTCTGGACTAGCAGAGAGTTTGGAGCCTTGATTCCAGCCAAGCAAGCCACTGTGAGGTCGAATCGAATTTGCCAAACGATTCGGGTGTGGCAGGGGCTCTTCATAAAGAAGAGTTTTGAATAATCTACCCCAAAAATAGGGTGATCGAAAGCGCTATAGTGCTAGTGTTTGTTATTTTATTTTTACTATCTATTTTATTATTCAAATTTAATAATTTATTATCAATTTAAAAAAACCATATAATGTGAAAAGTAACAGACCTCACTATTAGTCATTTAGTTAAATTATTTTATAATTTAGGTTAAACTATTGTTTTCGTCTTTAAATTTTGCATAAAGTTCGATTTTCGTCCCCAAGTTTTTATTTTATTTTATTGTTTTTAAATGACGAAATTCATGTGTAAAAATGAATTTTTTCAAAGTTTAGGGATGAAATTCATGTATAAAAATGAATTTTTTCAAAGTTTAGAAATGAAAAACAAACTTCATACAAAATTTAGGGATGAAAACAATGCTTTTGCCTATAATCTATTGTAATATTTGGTGTTTTATTAAAAAAAAAAAAAAAGCTAAACTATTGTTTTCGTCCCTAAACTATACATGAGTTTCGTTTTTTCGCCTCTAAACTTTGAAAAGTTCGTTTTTCGTCCCTGAACATTAAAAAAGTTCATTTTTATACATAAATTTCGTATTTATGTATAAAAATGAAATTTTTTAATGTTCAGGGACAAAAAACGAAAAAAGAAACTCATGTATAGTTTTAGGATGAAAACAATATTTTGGCCTAAAAAATATAGTCTTATTCGAGGTATATTCGTTATGTAGCTTAAAATAATTTTGTATTTTTACTATCTATATTATCAATCAATTTTAATTGTATTATTGAAATAATTTCTTCAATTTATATATAATTCTTGATTAAGTTGGGAATGGCACAAGCATAATACCAGTCGAGACCAAAAAAAAAAAATCACTAGAGTGTAGCAGGATGATTGGTGTTTTATAATATTTGGAGGTGGATATGAAATGAGGGGTGTTCTGAAACAAAAGGTTTGTTTATATTCTATTATACAAGAACTCAATCGAAAGGCAAAAGTCGAGATGGCCGAGTTGGTCTAAGGCGCCAGATTAAGGTTCTGGTCCGAAAGGGCGTGGGTTCAAATCCCACTCTCGACAGTCCTCATTTCTTCTTTTTTTAACCTTTTGATTTCTTCCTATTTCCGAATCTGGATCCAAAATAAATAGATAGATAAATATCTTCCTACTATGCTATACCTATTTTCATAATATACTGAAAAAAAAGTTATTCCTTCCTAAATCCCTTCATGATTCACCTTTCGTTCTATATATTCTGAATCAACACCTAAGAGGCTAAGGACAAAATAAAAAAGCCATTTATGAAATATATATTTATGAAATGTCTTGAGAAAATAAACCAATATCTAGAGAATAGGGGTGGGTTCCATATAGAAAGTCTCTTATGTCTAAGGGGCCTGTTCAAATCCCGAAATGTCTTGGCTTGATTAAACCAATTAGGTTCAATTTCTATCATTTCTATCAAAAAAGAGAATAGAGATGGTCATCCCTTGACTGAATTATAAATAGAAAATGGGCTCAATATAAACATAACATCATAACAATAAAATAAACTTTATGATCAAAGCTGATACAATCATAACACTAAAATTATGGTCCCATTTTGAAATTATTTTTTATGTTCAAAGTGGACATTTAATTTAATAAGTGAAAATGAACCCTTTTCCATAAATAAATAAATAAAAAGAAGAAGAAGAAGTGAAAATGAACCCTTAAGTGGATCACCATAAAAGTATAAACAACCTTCTACTAATAAAATCACTTTGATTACTAATTTACTATTAGGGGTGGTCCAAAGATTTTTATTTTTATTTTTATTTTTCCTTTTTAAGGGGTCAACAACTCAACATTAAGCAGGCGTGATTGAGGGTGTCATTTAGTTCAAGTAGTTTTATTTATGACTTTATGAGCACACAAAAAAAAAAAAAAAAAAAAAAAATCCATAATAACTTGCAAAGTTGCAATAATTAACAAAGAAGAAATAATAAAAAAAGATCCAAAGGCCAAAGACCAAGTGGTTGGAAACTGAAGTGGCACGACCTAATTGGAAAGTGAACAATTAGGTTCTACATTGAAAACATCGGATCTATTTATAACTAACCAAAGAACTTGGATTGGTGAATCAGCCAAAAACAGAGAGAGAGTCAGAGACACAGAGATATACACAAAAACATTACATTCACACACGCAACTCTGTTTCTGTTCTGTGAGAGATAAAATGGAGTGAGACCCGCCTCTGGATTCTCATCCCCTTCCACAATTTCAGTTCTTACCCACAATTCTATACACCATTTCACACTCAAAAACTTATCTCTTTCTTTCTCTCTCTCTATCTCTCGCTCGCATGGTTATGGATTTCGAAAGTTGAACATGTGAATCTGATTTGACTGGGAACACAAAGATTGCGAATTTCTTGACTTTCTAAGATCCGTAAGCGTTCTGGGTCTTTGATTCAGATCTGTATTTGCAGCAATTCATTCTTAAAAGTATAGTGCTCTGTTTTTCTTTTTGGTTTTTTAATTTTTTTTTTTCCTTTGTTAATTTATAGAATCTCATTCTGCTCTGTTTTTATTGTTTGCTTTGAGTTTGTGATTGCTGATCCCTTTGTTTGGTTACTGAGAAAACTTAATTGAACAAAAGAAAGAAAGAAATGAATGTTATTGAATGTTTCTATTGGTTTTCCAGTAATGATAAATCCAGATTGAGTTAAAAGCATCTCAAGCTGAAAGTTGGGTTTGCTTAGCTAAGAGGGAAACTTTGGATGAAATATTTAAGACCCAATTTTTAATTAATAATGAAGACCCAATATTGATTTATATCCTTTTTTTTTTCCTTGATGTTATCCTCAGATTTGTATGTGTGCCTGCAAGACCAGTGCAATGTTCTCTAATGGTTATGGCGTGGTAGTTGATGCTTGATTGCTTGTGCTTCTTAATTTTACAAAATATTTAATTGATTCAGCTCTCAAAGATTAGCAAGAATAGTATTAACGTTGACTTTTATATTCTTGAATTGAGACCCTCATTGATTAGATGATATGATGTAAAACATATCTTTTCTTTCATTGCCATTTGTTGTAAATTCTATGTTGGAATAAATTTTATTCAAAGCTTTTTTTCCTTTCTATTGTAAGATTTGGTCATTTCTGAAATCCAAATATTCATATTTGTGCACAGATAGGTGAACACAAAATAATTTAGGGGTGGGCTTTGACTATGAATCAATCAAATTAGGAGAATTCTTTTTTTCTTTTTTTTTTTCCTATTTATATAGACACACACACCTTCAAATTTTGCGGATTGTCAATGTTTTACACCTTAATGGTTACCTTTACACACTAGTCTAATATATATGCTCCATTATGAGTTCACTAATTTTGTAGAAGGTTGGATGTGAGAAATCACCTTCTTCTTCTGCATCTTCTTTTTTTATTGGTTATATGTAATTTCCTCTATATTGTATATGTGTCAACTGTCAAGCATTTGTTTCCTTTCATTGATGTAGAAATCTAAATATTTAAAAAAAAAATACATATTTCAGGTGCATCATGGCGACAAAAGGGAACTCAGGAGACCATAGAAGTAGGGGTTCAATGTCGATTTTCATTGTAGTTGGCTTGTGTGGTTTCTTCTACATATTGGGTGCATGGCAGCGTAGCGGTTTTGGAAAGGGAGACAGCATAGCCCTGGAGATCACCAAACAGTCAGATTGCAGTATCCTCTCCAATCTAAATTATGAGACCCATCATGGTGGTGATGCTGGGACAGTTGATGAATCTGAAGCAGAAATCGAGGAGTTCAAGCCATGTAAAGATAGCTACATTGATTACACACCCTGTCAAGATCAAGCGCGGGCAATGACGTTCTCCCGAGAAAATATGAACTATAGGGAACGACATTGTCCTCCTGAAGCAGAGAAGCTGCGTTGCCTTATTCCAGCACCTAAAGGATATGTGACCCCATTCCCATGGCCCAAGAGTCGTGACTATGTGCCCTATGCAAATGCACCTTATAAAAGCTTGACAGTTGAGAAGGCTGTTCAGAACTGGATTCAATATGAGGGCAGTGTTTTTAGGTTTCCTGGTGGAGGTACACAGTTTCCTCAAGGAGCAGATGCATATATTAATCAACTTGCATCTGTGATCCCACTAGACAATGGGATGGTTAGAACTGCTTTGGATACGGGCTGTGGGGTAAGTTAAATATATATAATGTCCTCGTTTGGCTTTATATTGATCCCCATAATTCTCTTATGCACCCATATTCTTTTCCCTTATTGATGCATCACACCTGCTCAATTGATTGTCATCTTAATGTAATTTTTGCATTTGGGGATTCTTTTTATGTGCAATGCTACATACTTAATATGCTCTTCTTCTTCCTCTAATTTGTAGAACTTACATTCAGCTCAATTTTTATGTGATTAATTTTCCTTTACATGTTTAATTTAGTCTATTGAGCTTATATATGTATATACGGCTTCCCTTATTTTGTAATATAGTTGATTAATTGCTAATGGATTAGGTTGCAAGTTGGGGTGCATACCTGCTCAAGAAAAATGTTATAGCCATGTCATTTGCTCCAAGGGACTCTCATGAAGCACAAGTCCAATTTGCTTTGGAAAGAGGTGTGCCGGCCGTTATCGGCGTTCTTGGAACCATAAAGCTGCCATATCCAGATAGATCCTTTGACATGGCACACTGTTCCCGTTGCTTGATTCCATGGGGTGCAAATGGTGAGAATAATTACAATATAGTTTGATGTGTTATATGTCCAGAAGCCATGAGCTGGGCAAGTGCAATACAAGATTACTTTCTGATGATACATTATTAAGTTCATTTGTTAGTGACCTAACAGCTGGACCTCCTTGTCTCTGTTGAGGCTGCCATGACATATCAAGCTTGACTTCTTTGAAGTCAGCTGAAAAGATACTTGGTCTCAGGCTGGCTTAAGATGAGCCCTATAATTCCTTGATGCAGAATATAATCCCAAAGAACTCTATTTCAAGATAAAATTACTTGGTTTCTGGAAGATATAAGTAAATGGACAAACAATTTGTTATTTTTCTGATGAATCTGTTGATCTTATAATTTATTTTGCTTCTTTTCTTTCTATTTTAGTATCTAAAATCACATTTGGGTACTAAAACTTATTTCTAACATCATTATTTGACTCCTGCAGATGGAATGTACTTGAAGGAAGTTGATCGAGTTCTTAGACCCGGCGGTTATTGGGTGCTTTCTGGTCCACCCATCAACTGGAAGACCAATTTCCAAGCATGGCAGCGTCCTAAAGACGATCTTCAGGAGGAACAAAGGAAGATTGAAGGGGTTGCCAAACTTCTTTGCTGGGAAAAAAAGCATGAGAAGGATGAAATTGCCATCTGGCAGAAAAGAATAAATTCTTGCCGTGATCAAGAGTCTCAGCGTACAATGTGTGAATCCGAAAATGGTGATAATGTCTGGTATATCACTATTTTGTCTCTCTATACTCCTTTTTGTTTTTACTAACTTGTTAAATGTTTATTGGACTAACAAATAAATGTGTCTGGAAAAGTTTAGATGCACCCAAGTTAGATACACAAAATTTTTGCTGCAATAGATAAAACATTCTGTAACTCTAGAAGAAAAATCTACATAATCAGTTTCCAGTGATGATAGGCACGTGTAGGTGCTTCCGGAACTTGTTCTAATAATAATAAGATAGATTTCCATTGATGTGCTTCTTAGGCTCCGTTTGTTTCGACGTAAAATATTCTCCACCGTAAAATGTTTGCAAATGCAAATGATTTACAAGAAAATATTTGTTTTTCCAGTGTTTGTTTGCATTTAGGAAAATGCTCCAGAAAATATTCTACGTTGTGTGTTTGGAGCAACGTAAAACAAATCAAAAAAAAATAACCACACCCAAAACCACCGGAAATAACCCCACTGCCAGCCAGCCACCCGAAACCCACCCCGCAACCCACCGAAACCCACCCCGAAACCCACCCCGGAACCCCACCCCCACCCCGAAACCCACCCCAACACCCACCCCGCAACCCACCCCCACCCCGAAACCCACCCCAACACCCACCCCGCAACCCACCCCCACCCCGAAACCCACCCCACCCCCACCCCGAAACCCCACACCCACCCCAAAACCCACCCCGCAACCCAACACCCACCCACCTCAAAACCCACCCCAACAACCACCCCGAAACCCACCGCACAACCCGTAACCACCGGAAGAGAAAACCCAGATCTGCAATCAGCTCGAGTCCCACCGCGTCGCTCAACGGCCTCGTCGGTTCCGGTTCTGGGGCGGCGTGAAGCCCAGTGACCAGATCGGCGAAGCTCCAGTGCGAGAAAGTTGAGAGATGGGAGTGGGTTTGTGCGAGAGAGAATTTGGGGGGGTGGGTTTGTGCGACAGAGATGAGAGGGAGTCGGGGGTGGGTTTGTGCGAATGAGTTTTGGAAAATGGTTTACGGAAATTTTTTCCGTAAACCGTTTTCCCAAATTCACTGAAGGATTTTACGGTCAAAAAAACAAACGTTTTCCGTTGACCAAATTTTACACCGAAACAAACGTCCGAAAATGATGAAAATATTTTACGTAAAACATTTTACGTCGAAACAAACGGAGCATTACAGTTGTATTTTTTCCCTCTGTGCTGCTTTTTATTTCTATGAGCTTTGTGACTTTGGAAAGTGAACAAGAGGATAGTTGGATGACTTGGTATGCATTAAGTAGATTCTAAACTATATTTGATATTTTGTCCAAACATAAGTTTTGGGGTGCAAAGTGTTTGTATATTAAAACATGTAATTGAGAAGATCTGAGAATATGAAGTTGTTCAAAATAAGTTCCTCCCCTACCCCCTCTTTTATATCATTATTTAAGTTTAATTGTAGCATTCCTTTTTACAATATTCTAGAGAGTCTTGTAATTTTTCTTTGGAAAATCTGTCTTTCTGCTGGCATTCTAGGTACAAGAAGATGGAAGGATGCGTAACTCCTTATCCTGAGACTACAAGTCCAGATGAAGTTGCTGGTGGAGCATGGAAACCATTTCCAGAGAGACTCAATGCTGTTCCTTTCAGAATATCTAGTGGATCCATTCCTGGAATATCTGTTGAGGCATACCAGGAGGACAACCGATCATGGAAGAAGCATGTCAATGCTTATAAGAGGATCAACAAAATCCTTGACTCTGGGAGATATCGTAACATTATGGATATGAATGCTGGTCTTGGAAGTTTTGCTGCTGCTCTTGAATCTCCCAAGTTGTGGGTTATGAATGTTATGCCTACAATAGCTGAGAAAGACACTCTGGGTGTTATATTTGAGCGTGGATTGATTGGCATATATCATGATTGGTAATTTCTGGGACATATCTCCTGTCTTGTCATTGCTTGCAAATGTGATTGGTTAAGGACTGGATTACTGGTTATTTAAAGAACCCATTTATAAATAAGCTTAGCTTTTATAGTAATCTTGATGATCCCTTTCCTACCATGTGTCCAATTAAATATGTACTAAAAGAAGCCCCTTTCCCTACTATTTGGCTGGTCACAACAACCTTTTTTTCCAGTCTGCTCTATCCGGGGGCCATACTTTTTTCTTGGACAGTGGCTCTCATTGTTTTCCTGAATGGTGCTGCCTCCCACTTCTCAATTGTACTTGTTAATTTTATCTTTTCTTTTCTTGCCAGTTTATCCATCATATCATCTTCATGTCAGCCACACATATTATGAACAGTTTGATTTTAATTGTACACCACCATCACATAAAAAGCTTTCCTAGTCAATTAGCTGCATTTTGATTCTTCCCCTTTGTTTGACTCTTTAATCTCAGTGTTCTTAATATAATATATATCGTCTTTTTCTCCTCTTCTTGAATGATTTGAACCCAGATTATGAATTACAAATTACACTTCCCTTTAGTATCTCGTGGTCACAATCAATCTTTCTTACTTCTTCAACAACTTCTAATAAGTTAAACCACATTCCATATATTCTAAATCGTACTTATTTTACTCTATAAAATTTCTCTATTACTCAAGCTGAGTTTCAACCCTACTTTGGTTTTATTAACTAGAATTTTCATAATTTATTTGAGATTTAATTAGTCAGAAGATTCAACCAATTTATTGCTTCAGTTGATAAATTGGTTAAGGATGTCAGGATCTAGGAAGTAGCGTTATCAAGAAATCCCAGCTGGTCAACATTCAATTCTGTGTGTCTGATAATCTATTGCACTTATCTGAGTTTATATCTTATTTAAGTTGCCATCATTTCCTTTCTGCTTACTGCAAGATCACCTTGATAGGGCTTTATTTCTGCTTAGAGTTGAGATAATTGAATGTATTTTATGGCAAATCACTTATTTTAATCTCCCTGGGTTCTGTTTTTATGAATTGAAAGATAAAATATGTAGAGCAAGCTTTTGTTTTTTGGCAAATGAAGCTGAAGTTGGATGCTTACCTGCTTCCATATTTTCCTTTGTCACTTCTCAGAAACCTTTCTGTGTTCATAATCTCTCTCTATTTTCAACCAGGTGCGAAGCCTTCTCCACGTATCCTAGGACGTATGACCTTATTCATGCAAATGGTGTTTTCAGCTTGTACCAGGATAAGTAAGACTTTTTTTTACTCTACTTGCTTTATTTTGATGGAATGAAAAGCTTCATTGTTTGCAATATTGATATTAAATATGCTAGTAGTGGGCACCATGTGTTTGTTCAAATTAGAACTTGGTATTATATCAAATAAAAGAATACTAATAAATTAACAATTACTTATCTATTAGTACAACCGTAAAAATTGGCAGAAGCATGATAGTCAGAAGACACCTTGTAGCAGGATGACAATGGCCTTGCCATCATTTCATCTCGATCTTCCTAGATGTGGGATTCATTTTCTTATATATGGACTGCTTTTGAAATCCAAACTAATGCAGGTGTAACGCGGAAGATATTCTTTTGGAGATGGATCGTATCCTACGGCCTGAAGGAGCAGTTATATTCCGCGACAAAGTGGATGTGCTAATCAAGGTGAAAAGAATTGTTCAAGGAATGAGGTGGAATACAAAAATGGTGGATCATGAGGATGGCCCTCTTGTCCCAGAGAAAATATTGTTTGCTGTCAAACAGTATTGGGTTGCAGGTGATAAAAACTTCACATCTTCACACTAAAAGAAAAGGGAACATGATCCTCTCCATTTTTTATAAAAATCAGAGAGAAGTTTCATTGCGATTATACCAGGAAATTCCACTATTTCTGATTAAAAAAATCAAGGAATCTAGTTATACCAACCCATGGGCATTCAGGAAAATAGCAAAGCCGAGGGACGAGCTATTGTTGATTCTCTTGTGTTTTTTATTTATTATTTTTTTTGACAGATTTAGAATATTGTTAGGTGTTATTAATTTTTAAATTTCCATTTTAATTTTGGCCTTTAGATTTTAGTTGTTGAATTATTGTCATCTCTTTGAATATCTCACAACTGATGTTAAGCTTCAGGCTTAGAGCCTCAGACACCAAAGTGGAGCCTAATTTTGGCTTTAGCATGTCTTGCCAGTCTATAAACAGGTTTTGAGGTTTTACCTAATGTATTATTTTGTTTAATTTATTTATTCAGTTTGAATATTTATTGAATTTATTTTCAGTATTGATGCATTGGTGAGGAAGAGAGTTGATTCAAGTTGAGGGAACCAAACAAAAAAAAAAATTAGAGTAAGATCTAAAATAACATTAGTGGAAGTTGAAAAAAAAGAAAAAGAAAAAAGACATCAATTAAGGAGTAAACATAAAGTATTACTTTGCATAGGATAGAATGGCAAAAAAAATATACGTGGTCAATTTTGATTAGGCTGTTGAGAATCCATAGTTGATCCAGAAATTTGAGAATACGGCTTGGTTTTTGTTGTATTAATTCAACTCAAATATATCTTCTTTGAATTGATTATGTGATAAAAGATGGACGCAAAGCAGCTATGAGAACCCTTCTTTATTTTTAGTTTTCTTGGTTTTCCGAGTGTAAATAAGGGGTTTTGAGTTTGGACTTAGATTTAAATCCCATAGAAGGGAGCATCTATTACTAGGACATATGGCTATTGATGTTGTATTATAACTATGAGTAATGTTAGGTACAATACTTTTCACAATTCCTGATATAGTCTATTGTAATCGGAGCAACATCATTTTTATCTTGGTCGACTATTGCTACCACTTTTAGTATGTAACAACTACTATAAGTCATGTCAACAGTTGTGAAAAAAGTTGTCCCTAAACTTATTATAGAACTATTATCAAAATAGGAATTCACAACTTCGGCAAGATAGAACATCAATCTCAAAATTACATGTTTCTGACCTATTAAATTTAGCAAAAAACCAACATAATTTAGTCTAGTCTGCCAGACTTAAGAGTTTCTTCCTCGATGACTCTAGCAACGATGAGCACAACAACATCAATTTGCCAAGCGTGGATGAAAGATGCTAGAATGTGAAAATGAAGAGCTAATAAGACTTATGAAACTAAATCCAGATGTGTATTATTAGAAGTTTTGTTAATATGACAACACAAAAGTTGCTGGAGGAAAAGTTGTATCATCTGTTTACAATTTGGGATTATGATCAAGCATACAATTTTGTCTCCCAGGTCAATAATCAAGTTCAATGAAATTATCAACAACAATTCAAATCCTGGTCTGTTTAACATTGTCGATTTGCTAACGAAATGGCATGTGAACAACAAATTAGGCTTTCTGTTCATACTGATTTAGACTCTTGCCATCCCTATAAAAGCCTCTTGAACGAATGGACAACCATAATCTTCGTTGGCAAAGCCACCTCTAGTGATGATGTCTATAAATCATGATTTCACATTCACATGAACAGTAGAGATCATGTCCTTAGTGTTGGAATCATGTTAATACTCCTATTACGATATTAGTGAGTTAATGAAAATATTAGAGGCATTATTTTCATCTAGTGAAAGAAATAGGCAAATATATATATTTCTTGTCAAGCTCCAAGCAAGTAGGACCCAAACCCTTCTATATTGCACCCTCCACAAGTCTACTTATAGAATTTTGTTTTCAATAAGGCAAGAGATCTCTATGCCTTCCTCCTCAAATAAAAATTCTGTTATATCACATACACTGTCATCTTCTAGCTTTCTAAGTTTATCCCAGCTTTAAAATCCTCCAAAGCTCCTTGTCACATAAAAGTCTCCTTAAGCAATCTTTCCATTTCCATGGACACAGATAACAACAGCACAAGTCTCAGCAGAGATAGTTGTGTACTTAAGCTTGCCAATTTAGTTCAGCATCCTCCTCCTACCATCAATTCAAGCCAAGCCACCCCCTTTCCGATTTGCTTAGAGAGAACCAAAGCAGAAGAGGGTGAAATCAGTGTCTTTGGTGCTGAAAGATACTTCAACATGAAACTGGATGATGACAATCCAAGAAGTACTATAGACAGTGAAGCAAATAAGCACGGGCTTAAGAAAGATAACCGCAATGATCTGCACTACAGGAGGACTAAGAGCAGGCTGGGAACGCCAAGTGTAAGCTCTGAAGCAAGTTGGAATAGCCAAACCGCTTTATTGAGAAGTTCCCTCAGGAAACCATTCCAAAATATGGACAAGAAGTTAAACGGAAAGATACATTTTTCCGGTTTTATCTGCAGTTGGTCTTGTTCAGATAAGAAGTCAATTGAGCATGAAGTGATTCATGGAAAAGAGGTAAGGAAAAAAGCAATTCAATTTGATCACAATCCTGTCATTTTGGATGGAAGATCAAACCGGTTCCAACCACGATTTCAGGTGAAGGATGAGCTTCATGGCACAAGTTTTGAAGGGTCAAGAGAAAAGGATTTTGCATTCCCTATTTTAAGTTGTGAGGTGCAAAATTTGACAGCTAAATCACAGTTGGAAGTGGAGAAGACCAAAGGAGAAGAACCACGTATATCGCTTGAGGTGTTTGGTTCCCATATGATTAAGAAGGGTGACATTGCAATGAACTTAGAGAGGAAAGTCTCAATGCTAACTTGGGATGCTATTCCAAAAGTCCAAGACTTTTCAACTAGTTCTGTAACTGGAGGAGTGGATGAAGATATGGGAAGTGATTCTAGTTCGGATCTCTTTGAGATAGAAAACCTGTCCTGCACTGAAAAGCCTTTGTTCACTAGGCAAGCATCTGATGGCATGTCTATGACTTCCACCACCAAGTATGAACCAAGTGAGGCCAGCATTGAGTGGAGTGTTGTCACAGCCAGTGCTGCTGATTTCTCTGTTGTCAATGCAAGTTATGATGAAAAGAAACTGAAAGTAAATACTAAGCTTTCTGGTGTATCCAAAACCAAATCCATAGTGGATAAGGATGTGCAAAAAAGTCGTCCAAGTGGACTATTAGGTTGTAAGAGTCACAAAGCACTGAATGTTGTTGAAACTGCTTACAGAACTAATGAGAAGGCAAAATCTGTGTCAGTTGGGAGGCCACAACCTGAGACTCAGATGAAAGATTTTTGAGCTCCCATGACTGCAACAGTACTATTGTCTGAAGAAAGATCTCTTCCCTTTTGCAATTTGCATGTGCATTACTGCTCATGTACATGCTGTGGCGAATGTGAAAAGGAAAGAAGTTTTTTAGAGGAACAATGTTGAAACTTTTTTCTGTATAATATGATTTTATAGAAATCATGAAATTATGTTAAATCTTAGATATACTTTTATGCACTAATGTATCCATTTCATGTATTCCACTCAAGTACTAATTTCTCTCTAGTGATGAAACAAAAACTTTATGTCCATAGCTTTTGTGTCTTTTAAAGTACAACACCCTGAAGAGATAAAAAGATATGTGGATTTTGTCAAGGAATTGGACTAAAAATATATTAGTAGACCACAATTTTTTTTATTTTCCTTGTCCAACCCCTTTCCTTACTTCAAATGTTCAACTTTTGTTTTTGTATGTTCTCTTGATTTACAACCTAGGGGTCAACCAAATGTGCTTTTGGTGAACCACATTTGCCTCACTTATCAGACTACAAATCTAAGCTTTGGGTTGGCATGTATCCATCTTGACTAAGACAAGGCCCTAAACAATGGAAAACCACGTTTGCCTTGCCATTGCCTTTTGGAGGTCTCATCAGTCCTTAATTCTTTATAGCAAACTGAATGGTGAATATTAGAGAAAATCTCCCATGGTTTTCCTAGCAATAATGATTGAATAGCCATGAAAATAAAGAAGGGAACAAATTTAATTATGTGGTATCTAAGGAATTGATAATAGCTCTTGTCCAGGAGTTTTCTTTGTTTGAAATGTGGATATCTTTGCATACAACAAAGCACCAATTTGTGAACACGAGGGACGGTACTATGAGAAGGTACCATATTTTTAATAACAATAGAGGAGTTAAGACTTAAGATATCTCGTTTCTATGGGATTTAATGAAGGATTGGAACACTCAATAAATAAAAAATAGCATAGCATTCAGATGATAGGAACTGTTAAAGAATGTCGCCTGGTGATACGTTCAAATCAAGACTGTCATGCAGTTATGTGCATGAGCAAGTTGGTTAGCTACATTCAATTCTGTAACCATCTTACAACCAATTAGGTGGATCCCATTGCCTCTTCTCTCCCTTTCGTCCCACAGAAACTAGGTTGGGAATCAAGTAAACATTTCTAAACAAAATTTTGACAAATCCTATCAACGAGTAATGGAATTATTGGATCATAACAGTGAAGTTTTTGTACAATTCCACCTAACAAGCAATATAGTCACGCGTTGGTTTGAAAGGATATATGATGAAACTGGCTACATGATGGGTTTGATCCTTTGCTGGCATGACTAGATCTGAGAGGCAAAAATGCCAAACTGCATTTTTTTCTATTCATTGATTGGATTCATATGAATTAGGCTATTATTGCCTTTAAGGATTGGATTCAACAATTACAAAAAGATTGCTCCCGGGTAGGAGCATAAACTGCTGGATTATCTGACAATTGGTTTTAGCGGGTGCAGTAAATTGCCCGTAGGATTTTACTACCTAAAGGTCTCTTCTTTAGAAAAGTTCCCTATATTATCTAAAAAAAACAATTACAAACAGATAACTTCAAAATTAGTAAAACAAAGTTGTGATGCAAAGAAGTGCCATGTTGATCATTTTGTGTAGTGGTATATATTAAACAATTTAGAACATCTCACATATTATTTTTAGTTCACTTGAGAATCTCTTTAATAGTGTGGATATGCAAAGCTTATGCATTTGTTAGCTATTTAATTCTTGCTTAACAAATTGTATACAACAAAATTAATCTTGATAGGTACCCCTACGATATTTGAGAGTAAGGTGGCCATGTGCACGATGTGACCAAGAAAGAATGCTAAAAGGTGAAGGCAGAAAAGGCCCATAAATATTGCACATTGGAGGGGAAAGGGGGAGGGCCGGAGGGGTAAGAATTTTGAATTTTCCCATCAAAACCTAATCTTAAAAGATGGACACTGAAAATTGATGTAAGATGAATTATTTTTGTGTCACCAAACAAGATAAAGATAAAGGTAATGGAATGTTGTGAAGGGACCAATTGGAGTAGGTTGATATCAAATTATAACTGTGGACGATGATATTAATGGTTGCCCTGGACCACTAAGGAATAAGGATAGCCATCTATTGGAAGAACATTTTTTTCATTATAAATGAGCATTTCTACCGTTAATAAGTCTTAGTCTGTTAAGAGAAAAAAGCATGATCAAAAGGAAGGAGGGCTCAGTAAGATGGCTTAAAGATGGGGATTTCAAGGATCCCACCAATCTTGTTGGTGGAACTTTAATAAAGTATGTCTGTGATTAGAAACAACATAGATCCAATGAAATTATATTTGAGGAATGTTTTTCAGGAATACTTCATAGACATGGAGCTTATGTGAACCATAAAGAATGACCCACCGATAAACCAAAAGGGAAGCATACCCAAGACATCAGTGGAACTGTGAGCGGATCATATTAAAGACCAAGTAAAATTTTGAGGCATAAACATTATCGCAAAAGACAGAGTTTGGCTACAAATTGGTTTGTTGCTAGCTTGCTACAACCCACTACGTGTCAATTAATAAGATCATCCATGTGTACTTTAGTCACATGACCTATTTAATGAGTCATGTGACTTCTTTAAATAATATATGTGAATGGTCTTATAAGCTGCCATGTAGTGGGTTGTAGCAAAGTTTGTAGCCAAACCGACACTAGTCACTGACCCATTCACATGCAGTTTGTAGCCAAACTGACATTAGTCACTGACCCATGCATTGCATGTAAATATATATTAAGGATAAACTATTTCTAAAAGAAGTAAACTCACTTAACTAAAGAGTATTTTAACACTTAATAATTTTCATATAGACAAGACATGAGAAGGGGGGCCTGGGAAATGTGATGAGGAATTAAGAAGCGCAACACCAAAATACCAAAACACATCAACCAAAAGTAGAGGTATAAAAAAAAAAAGAACTCATCAACTAAGAGCAAAGTTGTAAGAAATAATTATAAAAAAGAAAGAAAGAATCACTTCTTTTTTTTGTAGGCAAAACATGGATTGAATGGAAGAAAGAGGTGTAGAGGAAACTCTTGTTTCGTAAATAATTTTAAAAAATCCATTTAATATGTAGAGGAAGTAATAACAAATTTATAGAAAAGAAAAAAGAAATGGGATGAAGAAGAGTAAAAATGGGAGAGGAGTGGTTAAAGGAATTCTAATGGTAAGGTGGTAAGGTGTGGAATAATGGGAGGAGAAGAGTAAAAAAAAATTAGGAGAGGAATTGAAAATAAATGATTGATGTGGCGCGATGAGGGGAGGGAATGAAAGAAAAAAAAAAATGATTGACATGACACAAAGAAAGATTGACAAAATTGATTACAAATCATCCTCAACTATTATATACTGTGTATAGATACAAAACTCAGTTAACTCTAAATTATTAGTGTTATCGATATTTCTTAAAAAGTGACATGACAGTTCTTATTCCCCTCATCCAAACAAAACAAACTGTTAAAAGCGCAAACAAAGCACTAGAACAGAAAACATCAAATATCAAGTACAGGCCGACAAGTAAGTTTTCCCCTCATCGCTCCTAAAGTGCTAGCGCCAAATGTTTCGAGGACGACAAAACACCAATTTGTCACGGAGGTGACCCTTCAATGTCTCCCTTAATCTGAAGCCATAAATTTTGTCAAACCATGATTCACATCCATTGCAAAGTTGGTATCAAATACTGTTATATTATTGATGGATCTTTTAGTACTTTCAGGCTCGGCTTGGTAAGGCATATATTTTCTTATATAGTAAAGTTTGATTAAGAGAAAACCATTAGATTATAACAGGGAAATAGATCTCTAAACCAATTGGTCTACTTAAAACAATGAAGTGTCCACCTAATTAAATTCAACAGAGGTGTTCTATATGTGGCACTACTTAAATCAGACATTCTTTCCAATTTTGACAAAAGGAAATTCTGAGTATATAGTGTGCAACTATTATAGAATTTCTCATAAATTCTGCTTGGCTTGCAGTCTTATTGCATCATAATATTACATTACCTATTTCACGAACCTGTCTTATGCTCTTTTCTTCCGGGGGTGGCCCTCGGCATGTGCGAGGTGTATAATCGTTTCTAGGCCTCTTCTCAAAAAAATTTAAAACCCTTATAATATTGAAAGGTCAAAGGTCTAAAAAAATAATAATTGATAATATATGCAAAAATATGAAGAGACTCTCTTTTTCTTTTTCTTTTTTTAATGTTTATTAGATAGAAGATTTCATTTTTTGTTTTGTTTTAGGCCCCATAATTCTCAAGGCTGACCCTGTTTTCTTCGAAGCGCTTTGGAAACGAGAAGAAGTAAATCTTGCATAATAAAACAGGCCCTTGGTCGGATGTCCTTCCACATATCAGCAGTACTCTACGTAATCTCTCAGCTTGATCCAACAATAAACTAATTCTATGCCACTTCACCTAAGGAGGATTAGCAAGACAAGTCCAAATCCAATGTCACATAATGTCTGCAATCTGGTATATATGCAATCAAAGCCACATTTTGTCACCATATCACAAAATGAACATTTAACTAATACAGATCTAATATTGAACTTCCAATTCATTAGATATGATTGATACCAAGCAAGTATTGATCATGTGACGGTGGCCCTACAAACAAGATTGCAAGTTCAAATTGATCGTAACACTTCCTGGTCAGAGATGTACTTCAAGCCACCAATTTCAGTTCTTCATGCAATAGACAATCTCAATGCCACTTCATTTAACGACGATTAGCAATACAACAATCATAAACGTTCATTGACACAAACTGTACGCTAGCATGCAATCATGTTATGTATGTCCAATTGTCCACCACGTTCGTTTAAACTACAATTCGACATGTTCCTCAAATTTAGTCTTGATAGACTAGCTATAGGTGAACATGTGTTTTGGTGGCATACGTACGTATCTGGACCCAAAAAAAAAACCCTAATTTCTATACCTATACTATACTAAACATTAAATCAACAAGTTATTAACGGGAACAAGCAGAAATTAAAAGGGATTTTAAAAATCAAAACGAAAAGAAAACTTATTGGAGATAGAAGCACATCCTTGCATTATACAGAAAGCAAAAGCCCATCCTACGAGCCCATGAGGCCTAAAGATCCTCCAGGGAAGGATCAAAGGAGCTAGTGTCAAACCAAATATCCTAAAGCTCTACCCATCATCCAGGAAGTGCATGAGCAACCTCAAGCAGGGCCGGCCCTGGGGTAAGCTCAGCAAGACTTTGGGCTAGGGTAACCCTCAGACCAAAAAAAAAATTATCAATAAAAAAAATAATAATAAATAAATTCTTTAGAGGCAATAGATTTGGACTGTCCACCATGCCGCTAGTTGCCCCACTCTAAGTATGTTTCCCCCCTAGACTCCAGCTTCCTGCTGACATCTGATTTCTCTTTTGCTCTCTCGCTCTAGCCTCTGTTCTTTTTTTTTTCTTCTTCTGGAGTTCTTCTGGAGTGTTCTTTCATTTTGTTTTTTTTTTTTTTTTTTTGTTTTATCCGTAGTGTTACTTAAGTATGATTCTCCTGTGGTGCTTTATAGCTATACACTTGTACTTGATTGTATGTGATGAATAAGTGACGGATGTAACTTGATTATAAAAAATAAAAATAAAAAAAAAAAGTGACTGATGTAACTTACTAATTTACTGTTTGTAAATTAATATAATAGTATAATATATGTTATATAATTTTGTATTAAATGGTCAAAGGGGTCTCAATTTGAGATTTCGCTTGAGACCTCTTTTCTTCTCAAGTATAACTCAACTCCTTTCGTCTCAAGTACAACTCAAAAGCTTTTTTTTTTTTTTTTCTTTTCTCTCAGTTCTACACTTTCATATAATTTCTAAATTAAGGACCACAATCAAGATAACAATAGAATCAACAACCACTCACTATCTCAACTTTCGATCTTTTTTAAGATTTTTTTTTTTTTTTTTTAATTTATCATTCAATCTTTTTCTTTAGGGATATATATATATATATATATATATATATATATATATATATATATTATTCGGATCGTGCTAACTATAAAACACTATAATACAGAGTTACAATTTTGTTTTTTTTTTTTTTTTTTTTCTTTTTAATATTTAATAATAATTGGGCAACCAAAATCAAGACGGACTTGGGAAACCCAAACCTCGAGGCCGGTCCTGACCTCAAGCCATTGCCAAACGGTCCCGAGCTCCTCCATGTTTGGTCCACCTAATTAACTTGGCTCGAGTGGGACGTCTAGAGGGCACGTCACCTTTTAGCCGGTCCACTTAAAGGATTTCCCCCTCTGTTTTTTCCTCCTCGACTAGTTTGTCTGAGAAGGCACAAGTCACCTCCACATTAATTACTCACACATAACCTAGCTACTATGCATTTCTTGCATAATAACATCGTCAGTCATCTCTTAAAATCCCATAAGCCTCCATCCTATTCCCTCAGCCAACTAAGGGAATGGGCGGATGTTAGATCCCCTACCCTTGTCACTTCCTCCTCAATAGGAAAAATGATAGGAAATTAGCATCCGAGAGTCTATAAATACCCACCCTAAAGAGACAAGGGGGATAGAGAAATAGGAGAGAGATAAAGGAGGAACCATTTGAACAATAAGAGAGATGTTATATGTTCACCAGGTATTATATCGAAAGAATTTCTTTATATCAATTTGAAGAAATGCTTTGTCTTATAAAATATTTCTTACCAAGATATTAGGCTCAACTTGAACTCAAAGTTGGGCAAAACAAAATAAGTATGTTTGTTAACAACTTTTATTTTTAAACGTTTTAACTTATTTGTTTATGTACATTAAAAAAAATAAAAATAAAATAAAAAAATAAAAACTCATTTTGTTTAGATATAACTATAATTTAATTTAATTTTTAAATAAACTTCCTCTAAAACAAAAAAAAAAAAAAGTTGAAGTTTCAAATGGACATAAACAATCCTATGACCAATTTTTCAAACATCAGGGAACAAAATCAAAATTGGCCAAACTTAGAAGGTGTACAATGCATTTCAGTCAAAAAAATTCTATCTCATCTCATACACATACACTCCAACTGAGCCCATCACAACACAAAATGACAGAAATGCAAAATATGGTGTGGAAAATTTGACACTAAAGTCAGTTGCACAACAAATGGTCATAACATTAATTCTCACAATTGCTGGTGTGGCAAGTTGTTAGTTATAGGTAATAAAGTAATGTTAGTGGTGGATATTTATTATGTCCGTAGCGTTACTCAAATTTTGGTACAACTCAGGCATAGACTTATTCCTCATAATGGCAGCCCAAGTTTTTTGATGCACTTTCGAGTTTGTACCAAACTGCATGTTGGCTTAATCTGCTGTAAACCTGACAAGCTAGTACAAATTGGTGGAACACCTATCCAAATCTTATCCAGGCTTGAATGGAATGCAAGTCTGCAATTGCTATTTGGGTACTTTGGTATTAAATTGTGAGAATCAGTGGATACAGAATTTGTGAAAATTAAAAATTTATATGGATTGGAAGAAAAAAATGCTAGAGTGTGTTAGGCCAAATGGAGATTTACCGGTTCGGCATAACCGAAATACTTCACTAATTCAAAAAAGCAACTACTGGATTTATTTTCTTTTGTTTATCATATCACTCTAAAACTCGTCCTTATAATGAGCTGAGCTTGCTTTTGCCATCATAAATTCATAATATCCAAAGTCTAATTAACATACAAACCCAATTTTAAGGTTGCTGCACGTCATCATGATAGTTTTCCATATTGAATTTGAACAATTGTAAATAGGGTAAGAACTAAGAACTAGGAAGCCTAATTGCTTTTGAGTGTTTTGAGGTGCAACTTTATTATGCAATTTGTGTACTCTAAACAACTCTACTCCCTCCATCACACCATTGATACATATATCAGGAATAGAAATCTTCTATTTCACTTTTTATATTTCACTTTATACTCTACTAATTACAACTTGCCACAATATTCTTTTTACTATGCAGCAAATGACTTGTGGAGCATAAAGTGAAACACAAACAAGAGAAGATTTGTATTCTGATATCATGTACCTAACTCAGTGAAATGTATCAATCAATTAACTATAAGAAAACAAAAATAAAATTAAGAATGACAATGTACATAAAGTATAAGCTAGAACCACAATCATGCCATCCCAATTTACATAACATTAGCCGGATTTAAGAAAGTTTTGTCTGATAAAACCTTCAATTTGGGTGATTGATGATTAGATTTAAGGGCATCATCTTTAAACTAAAAAGGGGATTTGGCTTGGGAATCTCTAGTTGTATTGGTTACACTTCCATGTGTCCTTGTGTACCATCAATGTCTTTGTTCTATCTTAGTTGGGCCTAGCCCAACTTTGTCAAAGATAATCTTGGGCTTTATGTCTTAGGAGATCACTCATTACTAATTACTTCCAAAAGCAACATTAATCTGAACCGTTGGTGCCTAGATCCCCTAGAACACCACACAAAAACCCACAAACAATACTTTGTACTAAATCCCCAAACTACCCATATAGCCAATACTGAAAAGACTAAAAAGACCTTATTGGGACACGTTTCAAGTTCCTATTGGGCCATCCACTAAACCCAATGTTCAGAGTTTAGAGGACATATAAACTCCAAAAACCCTAACCATTTTGACCCTACAAAAGCAAGCGAGAGAGAAAGAGTGACAACACTACACTAGGGTTTTAGGCAAAATCACCGAGAGAGAGAGAGAGAGAGAGAGAGAGAGAGTTAGGGTTTTGGTTATAGGCGAGCGACAATGGTGGCCGACAAGGGGAAGAAGCTCAAGCTATCAGAGAAAGGCGAAGAGGAAAACAACTCCGAGACCATCGACGAGAAGCTCGTCCTCTCTATCGAGAAGCTGCAGGAGATCCAAGACGAGCTCGAAAAGGTTTATACTTTTATTTATATATATGTGTGTGTGCGTGTTTAAATCTTCCTTTTTTAAGATGAATTGGGAATTTCCTTTGTGTGTGTGTGTGTGTTTTTTTTGGTGTATTGCATTTCTAAATTTTCTTGGAAACCAAACAGGATAGTTTGATTGTGTATTGTCTATCTGGGTTTTCTTTTTCTCTGTAAAATTTTAGTTGATTTGCAAGAAACATTTTTTTGGGGAGTTTAATGAAGGGCAAAATCTTAAAGCTTTGGTTTTTATTTTTCTGGGAAAAGGAAATTAAGCTAAATCAGGAATTAAATTGTTGGGTAGATTCATAGCGTAATGGGTAATGTCAGTTTCTCTGGATTGTGTATGTTGTGGATTTCCTACACCAACTACTTATACATTGGGTGTGCTGAGTTGTCATGGAAGGTGATTGCTTCAGTTTAGCTTGGAGCTACACAATTCACGGCTATAAATCTAATTGTTCTATGCTGTATATCAGTATATATTTTGAATTTTTGAACTTTCAATTGGTGCTTGTGTTTTGAGTTGTTTTTGGTTCTTTGTTCATCACTAGTATCTAAAATTTTCTAACATGTGTCTTTTTTTATTTTTATCTAAAATGTTCTAGATCAATGAGGAGGCGAGTGATAAGGTCCTGGAAGTGGAGCAGAAGTATAATGAGATACGCGGGCCTGTTTATGATAAGAGGAATGAGATTATTAAATCCATTCCCGACTTCTGGTTAACTGCTGTGAGTTATCTGTCTTCATCTCTCTATTTTATGGGAATGCAGAATATGTTTGCTTTTATAATTTTATGTAATTGACTTGTTTCCAACTTTGTGCAGTTTTTGAGTCATCCTGCTCTGAGTGAACTTTTGACGGAAGATGATCAAAAGGTTTGGCCTTTATGCCTACATTAACAATAGAGTTTGAGTTGCACACACATCTTTTTTTAACTTTTAATCAATGAGCAATGCCACAAGGATTCTTTGTAAGTATCTTATTATTTAGCTGGTTTGCTCAATGTGCCTACAAAGTGATTTTGCATTATTATTGCCTATGTTGTTAATAGATATTCAAGTATTTAAGTTCCCTGGAAGTGGAGGATTTCAAAGATGTCAAATCGGGTTACTCTATCACATTTGTGAGTTTACTTCTTTTCCAATGCTTAGTCTTATAGATAAATATTGAAAATTAATTCCTTTATTTCTTTGCAGTTTGATGCAGTTGTCAATTTTATGTCATGTTTCAACTAATGAAAGCACTGAATTGTAACGGATTTGTTTCTGTAATTTGCAGCACTTTAACCCAAACCCTTATTTTGAAGATTCAAAGCTCACAAAGACTTTCACTTATGCTGATGATGAAGGAGCAACAAAAATTACTGCCACATCAATAAAGTGGAAAGAGGGCATGGTAAGGCTTACTTATATTACTACTGGCCATATTATACTTGTCTGTTTTTTTGTGGTTTGATGATTATTTGCATTGATGATATGTGAAGGGCATACCTAACGGAGTTAACCATGAGAAGAAAGGGAACAAGCGGCCTGCCACCGAAGAAAGGTTGGTTTTCTCCAGCCCGTGAACTGGGTTTTCAGCCAGTTCCATTGCTATAATCATCAATTTTGTGCTGAATTTAAAATGAAACTATAACAATGATGCAAATAAGGAATGTAATAATAATTTCACTTTATTCACTTCTGAAATTCCAGTTGTTTAGTGCTCATAATGTGCTATGTTCAGCCTGATTATCGAGGCTTGTTCTGTTTGTCATGGTTGGTTCCTAGTCAATCTTTGGAGCTATTATCCCTCATGTAAGGTCCATTTGATTATGCAGTAACATGCTGCACAATATTGCATTGGTAACATTGGTAATCTCTTGATATGCTATTGCAAGGGGGAAAGGACATGCCCTCCCTTATAGTAATTTTCATGATTTGATTCCTTTATACCTTGTGTAGTACTCAGATTTATGATGATTATTACTGTTGAGTTAAAAACACCAGAGCATTTAAAATATTTCCTCATTGTTATTGTTTTTTTACCTTGATTGAGTTCTAAATTGAGAGGAGAAGAATACTAGTTGTTGCCAGAGTCATGCATCAAGTGTTTATCATGCTTGTTCCTTCTATCTCCAACTTTCAGATCTATGGATAAGATCCTTGACATTCTTTAGATCAATTGAACATCTTCACTTTCACATTTCCTTCATGCTTATGCCTGAGTCTAATTCTATGCTTTACCATGTTGAATGCAGCTTCTTTAGCTGGTTTTCAGATACTCAAGATAAAGATGACTTGGATGACATTCATGATGAGGTAAGTTCTATTTTTGTCTACAAGTTCGACCAAGAGTTTTCTTTCAATGTTGGATGTACTGCAGATGTCTTTATTATTATTCTTATTATTGTTACTATTACTGCTACTCTTATTGTGCTGCTGTAGTAAACTTTCACATCCAAAACATTTCAGATTGCAGAGATCATCAAGGAGGATTTATGGCCGAACCCACTCACGTACTTCAATAATGTAACTTCTTATTCCCTTTAATCCCATTTGTCATGAATGTGTTTTTTATTAAGTACTTAGAAGGTTTTTTTGCTTCCATAACATTCTATTCTAATAATATTTAATGACCTCTCTGACATAGGATGCTGATGAAGAAGACTTTGATGAGGAAGAGGCCGGTGAAGAGGTAAATGAATAAAATAATTCAAGGGCATAATTTCTATAGTTCTGGTGCTGTTTCCTACTGCAGGGTTTCATTCTCATTAATATTTACTAAAGAGCTATTATTTTGTTGTTTATGTGCTTTGTCAATCCTAGTTTGTTATTGCTTGAAGATTCAATTGATACCTTTTTCTGGTAAATACATCATCTAGGTCAGAGAAGACATGGATGCTTGTCATTTAGGAAACAATCTTCATGAAAAGAAGATTAGGAAGTCTGGTAGCTTATAAGGTTGACGTTTGAGTTTCACCTAGGCATTTTAGTGTTCAAGAACAGGTTTAGCAGTGAATATAAATTTATTTTTAAGGTTCATGAACTTCCTAAATACTTGTTGGCTGTTCCTTGTTAGCCATAAAATGCGTAAACATATCAAGGTAGCAGTAGGAGGCCTGGATGTAGATGAATTGACTAAAACTACTCTAGAGTAATTTTATAAAATCCTTCTATCACGTGAACCTGGTTTACAGGATTCTGGTTTAACCCCATATTTCCTTACAAAAGAGGGCATGTGGTGTAGGTTCCATTACATGTTGTGGGATCTTGGTTTTTCTTTCTCCTCTCTCTCTCTCTCTCTCTCACTCATGAAGGCGTATGTGGCTGAGCGAGTCAAGGCGAGTTGACCACATTCAGTGAACAAATTATGTGGAAACAATATTTTTGTAATGGCTTATCCAAACAAACAAAAAAGGGATAAGATGAATTTATCATAATGGAATGGCTTGTTTTGCTTCTATGATTGAGATTGGAATAAGTAAAGATTCTTTCTTCAATCTGAGAGTTTTCCTATTGTGCATACTTTTAAGTCTTAAACATTTTTATAGTGCCTTTTCTTTTGGCACAAATCACACTAGTTTTACTATTCATAACCAATAATTATTGTTGAGCTTTTGTAACAATCCAATGTTGTATTACACTATGTTTGGGAGTTCATAAAAGTATAGAATCAATAGATCATTAAGGAATAGAATGAAAAGTAAATATAGTCTATTTATTCAAGTGTGTTTGGGAGTTTATAAAAAGAAGGAATGGAAAGAAAGAAAAATAAAATTTTGCTAGTATACAAGTCACCTCTTATTTGTGTTTTCTCCATATAGGAATAAAATCAATATTTCACCTCCATTTCATTAGAGGAAAAAGTGTTCCTCCCACCTTTGAGAGGAATGCTTAGGAGGAAATGGAATGGGCATTCCCTCATAGTCATTCCATTCATGCCCACTAAACTTCCAAATAAGGTAATAGATGGAATATCCCTTAAAGATCCTTTTCATTCCTTTCCCCCTTCCAAACGGTGCTTAGGTTTCAATCACTCAATACGCTTTTTATGACCTTGGTGATACAAAATTAAACTACTGGCTGGCCATGGAATGATAAAAGGTCAACATTAGAACTATGTTGAATAGCTGTGGGGGCAATTTTTGGGCTCACTGGTGGGAATACTGTATAGTTATCAATAAGAGGCTTTCAGAGAGATGTTCAATTCAGCCTCTCTTCACCTGTAATTCTAAGCCTAATTTTTTCTGTCAAATAGATTTGCCTCATTGGCTTGCAAGTATTCCTGGGGCATAGTTATTCTTTATCTTTAGACAAAAACATGTAACAATGGTTGTCATAGTGATCAGTCTCACTGGCTCCCTTGATGGAAATGGACCAAGTGATGGTGAATATAATCAAATGGAAGCAATTGCTGCTCATGGAGTTTAGTTAATCCTTTAGGAGCTTATTGGTGGTCGACTCAAATGTGGTTGAAGTTCAAGTTCTCTTCCATCAATTGAGTACAAAAACATGAAGATTTGTCGTTAAGAGTTGCATCTTGAGTGGTTTTGTTTATTTAGGTTATTGAAAGTAGATATTTAACTTATCATTGAAAGTAGGTCCTTTAGCAACTAGATCTGGATACAGTCTGCCATTATTTCACCATGATCAAATTTTTTATATGTTGGTATAGAGAATTAATTGAAGTACATTTGAGGCACATGTTATGAGGTGTGAAATAACTCTCTAGGTTTAGTTGGTTAATAAAAAATTTAGGTTTCAAAGATATGTCGAAGCTGGAATCAGGAATTGCGACATGCTTGGGCTATGTAGGTTGAAAGGGGTTATTGGGGTTTTGACACTAGAGCTAGTGTACTTGTTGACATCCCTGAAACTGTGTTCTATTCTTTTTATCATTTTTTTTTAAATAAAAAGGAAGGCTATTTTTTGGATGTGAAATAGATAATATTAGGCTTAGATCTGGGGCACAATCTACTGAGATAAATTTCTGTTTGAAATGGCTAGAGGGACTAGCTTTTGTATATTCTTCTAAAATTATGTAATGTCTTTCTCCATAAAAATTTCACTTTGTACCTCAAACTTAGTTCCTCATGTGCCAAGTGTAAAATTTTGCAATGAGATATCGGATAAGTCCTCTGATTGAAAGGCCAACTTTACTTCAGGATGCAGGTATATGATTCTGAATATATGCTTTTAGTTTCCAGCATTTATAAGGAATGTTGATTATATATAGTGGTTATATATATAGTTGTATTTGAGTCCTTAAAGGCTTCCTGAAGTCAGATTCAATGTTAAAGATACATAATGCTTTTTGGACTTTCTGCATCCTGTTATAGATATACAATGTATCCTCCAAGGTATAGAATGCTTTGGCTGTGGAATCATATGGTGATTTATCTGTTCATTTTTTGAATATTTCCTACGGCAGGGAAAGGAAGGCGATGACTCTGAAGAGGATGAGGATGACCAAGAAGATGATGAGGATGATGAGGATGGTGGTGAGGACGATGGAAAGTGAACTCACTTCATCAGTGCATTCAATTATGGCTTTCACTGCTTTGGTAACAGCTTGTGTAAAGTGGTCTCTAGTAGTTGCTGAAGTATCCTGTGATGGTGGAGGGTGACCATCTTCACTCTTTTATGATAGCTCTCTATCGTGTAGGCAACTGACTGCCACCACGGCCAGTCCGTAATTTTCTGACTCTGTTCTTTCTTTTTTACTTCAAGGCCATATTCTGTTATTTTCTGGGGTTATTTTTGTGGGTTCCCTCCCTAATATGTGGGCTCTTAGACAAAAATGGTATATGAGCTTTTATATGTTACATTTTATCATTACTTATTAGGGGAGTAAATCATAGTACTTGGTGTAAAGCTGTTCGAGTATCCTATATATGCCAGATTATCTACCAAAACCGGGCTATCTATTAGCATTTTTTGTACCATTATTGCATTCATTTTTGTTTTAATTTTGGCTCCGGGGAGCTAGAGGTGATGGTGTAATAGCAGACCGGCTGGCAGTTAGCCACCAGATTAGTGATTTTGGATGCTAATATCTTGTCATCGGTTACAGAGAAATACGTCTTTCTCCTCCATGATTTTTAACGATGATTTCGATTTGATCTCTTAAAACCTTTGAAATCGTTAAAACATTGCAATCCAATAATTGCCATGGCATGGCAGAAAGTTTATAAGCACAATAAAATCTTACAACTTTTTTTATTTTTTTTGAGTTGTGGTGAGCTGACACCTCACCTTATTTGATGAAGTTTTTATCAATTTTATATTACTCAATAAATTCATCATAATAACTTGTATAGTTTAATTCATTTTATTTAACATTTGATGTGAGACACATGTTTGCACAACACAGTTATTTTAAGTCTTATGTTGTGATGTGTTATCGGGTTGGATTTGATGCCATTTGTAATGATCCAAGAAAGGGCATGCATGCTATGTTTTTTAAAAGAAAAGTCCATTTACGTGAGGTCTCAACAAACTTGGAACTTTAATATTATAAACAAAACATGAGTTGATGAATTAAAAAATAAATAACATCCGACTAAGAGGATTAGGATGTTTCTTAGAGGGGAGGAATGGCCGTGTATTTAGCTTATTTTTAGTAGTAATAAATAATAGGGAGTAGAAGTTTGGATAAAAATGAGTTATGATTTGTTTTGTTGATAAGTCATAGGAAGTTGATGTTTATCTATTATCTCCATTTAAAATTGATTTACATATAATTTACTATAAAAGTAATTTGTTACTTGCACGCGTCGAAAGTAAATTTGGCTTTGTCAAAATGAGTCTTCTTTTAGTCTTGTCTTCTTTTGTCTTATTGCATCAGGAATCTTCTGAAACGAGTCTTGAGACTTGTTTTTGCTTTTGCACTAAAGATAATTTTGTAATTTTGAAATGTCTTTGGTCTTGTACGGGAACTTTGCACTTGTCACCAATTTGCACTTGTTACTTTGAACAATGTCTTCTTCAGTCTTCTCTTTGGAAAGGAGTCTTCTGAAACTTGAGCATCTTGGAATAAACCTTGCATTTTTGCTGATCATAGTGGTAAGATGGACTCTCTTTCTATCTAATTTGCATATTCAATGTGTCAATTATTCCCTTGGCTCACTACTTGCAACAAACAGCATCCTAGTTGGGCTTAAAAACAAAAGAAGAAGAAAAAAAATCTAAGATATCTAATCAATTGCTGCTCCAACTACCTAATAGGAATCTTACGCTTTTCAAGACAACAAGAAGGCAGTAATGATGATGTTTTGACATCAATGTGGACAAAATGGTTTTGACTGCGTGGTAAATTATCAACTTTATCAGTGATGGTGGTACAAAAGTAACATAACATAGTCATCAAGTAAACTGAATTAGACTTTGAAATGGCTACCTCAGTCATTCCTACTGTTGATCTCTCTCCTTTCTTTAGAGATGAAGATCATCAGGGTGACAAGAAGAAGGCCATGGAGGCTATTAGTCAAGCCTGTTCCGAGTATGGCTTCTTCCAGATTGTGGACCATGGGGTGCCCCATGATCTAATGAGTCGAGCCCTCCACCTCTCCAAGACATTCTTTGAGTACCCTGATGAGGAAAAGCTCAAGTCTAGTCCTGGCTCTGAAGCACCACTTCCTGCAGGTTACAGTAAGCAGCCTAAACACTCATTGGACAAGAATGAGTACTTACTGCTCTTTCCACCCAAGTCCAGCTTCAATGTGTACCCCCAAAACCCACCTGAATTCAAGTATGTCTACACTATATAAGTCCAATTTATTTTGATTAGTATTGGGTAAATAATGATAGGGAGATTTTGCATTGATTCAATTAATTTAGTTTGGGTTAAGATGAGTCATGATTTTTTTTTTTTTATAAATTCTAGGAATTGGTTGAAGTTTATCTTTATCTTACTTAAAGTTCATGTATAAAATCTGATGTAGTCATTGGATAAAGATAGTCATGATTTCCAAATTACAAATTGTTTATAGTCTAACTTGGAGGTTTGGACTCCCTCAACCATTTATTAAATTAGAAGGCCTTGTTTCCCTCAACAAAGCAACCGACAAAAAACTGTATTTGTAAGAATTGGTATTAGAGCTGGTCATGGAGGACTTCTGTATGGAGAAATTAGAAGTCAGGGTTAACATTCTGGTCTTAAGACAACAAGTGTTCAAAGAGATGCAACAGATACTTGCTGCCATGCATGCCCACCTTGTCATTTGAACTTGTCTTTATTGGGAAATTTAATAGTCCCTTATTATATTATATGTTAACTTAAAATTTATATAAAATAATGCATGAGAAATAACTAATTAAATGTATTGATTTTGACAGGGAAGTATTGGAAGAGATTTTCTCCCACTTAAGCAGAACTGGTATGCTTGTGGAGAGCATATTAAATGAGTGCTTGGGTCTCCCTCCCAACTTCCTCAAGGAATACAATCATGATAGGAGCTGGGATTTCATGACGGCTTTGCGTTACTTCCCAGCAACTAAAATTGAGAACAATGGTATCTCAGAACATGAAGATGGGAATTGTATCACTTTTGTGTTTCAAGATGAAGCTGGAGGCCTACAAGTTCGCAAAGAAGGAGAATGGATTCCTGTAATGCCTGCAGAGGGCACAATTGTTGTCAATGTAGGCGATGTCATTCAGGTAGTCCAAGATTTCAGCTTATCCTTTATTCTCAATGGGTAAATATTATTACACACTACAATGTATATACACTATTTAACGTGGACATACATTTACAAATTATGTACATCAATGTTATATCTACATTTTATGAATATATTAGTTGTAATAACTCAGATGTCATTGTCAGCCCTCCTTTATGAGAAGAACCAATGCTTAAATCCATTGTTGTAACTATGAAATTATATATAGATATAAAAAGGTTAGTTGAAAGAACTAATTATTATATTTTGTGTTTGAAATATTTGGGGAAGGTGTTAAGCAACAACAAATTCAAGAGTGCTACTCACAGAGTGGTGAGACCTGAAGGAAGAAGCCGATACTCATTTGCCTTTTTCTATAACCTGCAAGGAGACAAGTGGATTGAACCATTATCACAGTTCACCAAAGAGATTGGAGAGCCACCCAAGTACAGAGGATTCCTTTTCAAAGAGTACCAGCAGATGAGGATGAGAAACAAGAGCCATCCACCCTCCAGACCTGAAGATGTGATTCACATTACTCACTATGCAATATCCACCTAGAGAGTAATAAGGATTAACCCTTCACCATCTTTACTACCACACCTCTACTTTCTTCGGTAATTACTATTTCATGTATTAGACATATCACATATGCATTCGTATTCTCATAGTCTGGACTCCAAAGCCGTGTAGGATCCACACATTGTAAGAGGGAGGATGAATAAAAATAGTCTTGATATCACAAATTACAAATTGTTAGCTAGTTCAACTTGGAGGTTTAGATTTTTCTCAAAGAAACCTTAATTTTCTTATTTCTCTTAATCAAAATAAAGAAAAGTAATTAGAGAATAGTTCAGAAAATCAATCCATGACTCACAAACTAATTAAATACAGGATTTGTTACGTAAGCTCATAAATATTTTTTATAGAAAAAATTTTAGATTTTTGTGATATTTACCCCTTATAAATGAGAGGATAAAAAAAATATCAAAAAATGGATGATCTCCTGAAATAGATCAAGTTATGGCCATATTCTGTTATTTTCTGGGGTTATTTTTGTGGGTTCCCTCCCAAATATGTTGGCTCTTAGACGAAAATGGTATATGAGCTTTATATGTTATATTTTATCATTACTTATTAGGGAATAAATCATAGTACTTGGTGTAAAGCTATTCGAGTATCCTATATATGCCAGATTATCTACCAAAACCGGGCTATCTATTAGCATTTTTTGTACCATTATTGCATTCATTTTTGTTTTAATTTTGGCTCCGACTGGGAGCTAGAAGCGATGGTGTAATAGGACTGCATTTTGGATGCTAATATCTTGTCATCAGTGCCTCACCCACCACGGTATAGATGAACCGCGAGGTGCAACAAACAGCATCTAGCCAGTTATTGGGAATCCCAAAATAATAATAAATAAATAAAGATTAGCCAATTGCATCTCCAACTACTGGCCGTTAGGAATCTTAGGTGACAAATTGACGGGCAAAAGCTGACTTTGACTGCTCGGAAAATTATCAACTTTCTAAGAAGTGTTGATGGTACAAAAGTAACAAAACATAGTCATCAACTAAACTGAATTTGAAGTTGAAAACTTGAAATGGCTAGCTTAGTCATTCCTACTGTTGATCTCTCTCCTTTCTTTTGAGATGATGATCATCAGGGTGACAAGAAGAAGGCCGTGGAGGCAATTGGTCAAGCCTGACCGAGTATGGCTTCTTCCAGATTGTGAACCATGGCGTGCCCCATGATCTAATGAGCCGAGCCCTCCACCTCTCCAAGACATTCTTTGAGTACCCTGATGAGGAAAAACTCAAGTCTAGTCCTGGCTCTGAAGCACCACTTCCTGCAGGTTACAGTAAGCAGCCTAAACACTCCCTGGACAAGAATGAGTACTTGCTAATGTTTCCACACAAGTCCAGCTTCAATGTGTACCCCAAAAACCCACCTGAATTCAAGTATGTGTACAATATTTGCATCACTGGCAAAATAAATCACAGTACAGTAGTACACCAAGAATAAATTATTGATAATATTGATTACTTACTGTTATTAATGTTACAAAATTTTGGATGAGGTTTTATCAGTTTAATTAGTGAAATTTAGTCATTCTTATTCATGACATTGTTGCAACTTGTCTTTATTTGGGATAATTAATAGTTCCTTATTTGTTTGTGTAAATTGTATAGAACCACACATCACCCAATTGTGGATATCAGCGTCCACAAGTTTGGTACCTACAAATTATAGACATAAATATCCAAAAAATTTAAATGCGGTAAAAAAAAGTGGTGTGAGACAATCCTGTTATGTTTACATGTTCCGGGGACTATATGTTAACTGAAAATATAGATAAAATAATGCATGATGAGAAAGTAACATGATGGAATTGCTCATAAACTTATGCAATGTATTGATTTTGACAGGGGAGTATTGGAGGAGATTTTCTCCCACTTGAGCAGTGCTGGTATGCTTGTGGAGAGCATATTGAATGAGTGCTTGGGTCTCCCTCCCAACTTTCTCAAGGAATACAATCATGATAGGAGATGGGATATCATCACGGCTTTGCGTTACTTCCCAGCAACTAAAATTGAGAATATTGGTAACTCGGAACATAAAGATGGCAATTGTATCACTTTTGTGTTCCAAGATGAAGCTGGAGGCCTACAAGTTCGCAAAGAAGGAGAATGGATTCCTGTAATGCCTGCAGAGGGCACAATTGTTGTCAATGTAGGCGATGTCATTCAGGTAGACCAAGATTTCAGCTTTTCCTTTATTCTCAAAGGGTAGTAAATATTATTGCACACCACGGTATGTGCCTAATGTGAACATTCATTTACAAATTATGAACATCAATGTTCATAATGTCCACAATATCCACAATGTATGGATATATTAGTTAAAATGAGTATGATGTTATTGCCAAGTTCTCCTTTATGAGTAGATTTGATGTTTAAATCCATTGTCGTATCTATTGAATTATATATATAAGAAAAAAAGAGAGAGGTTAGTTGAAAGAAACTAATTTATTTTGTGTTTGAAACATTTGGGGAAGGTGTTAAGCAACAACAAATTCAAGAGTGTTACCCACAGAGTAGTGAGACCTGAAGGAAGAAGTCGATACTCATTTGCCTTTTTCTATAACCTGCAAGGAGACAAGTGGGTTGAACCATTATCACAGTTCACCAAAGAGATTGGAGAGCCACCCAAGTATAGAGGATTCCTTTACAAAGAGTACCAGCAGATGAGGATGAGAAACAAGAGCCATCCACCCTCTAGACCTGAAGATGTGATTGACATTGCTCACTATGCAATATCCACCTAGAAAGTAATAAGGACTGAACCTTCACCATCTTTACCAGCACACCTTTCCTTTCTTTGGTAATACTTATTTCATATCTATTTATATTCTCATAGTATGGATTCCACAGCCGTGTAGGATCCACACATTATAAAAGTGAGGATGCATAAACCCAATTCCTAGGCTAAAACGATATTCCTTTTAAGTTCTCTTCTACTGTGTTCTTTGAAAAGAATAAATGTGAGGAATATAAATGTTTGTGCTTATGGAATGACCTATGCTTGGTTTATGTAAACAAGGTGCATTAATTTATTTTTATCAAAAAGTTTGTGGGCATAACAAAAACTCACAACATTTTCGCAACAAACTTTGAAATGGATGGTTATGAGTTGTAGTGGCCCAGTGCAATCTCTTATTTTATTTTGAGTTGTGGTGAGCTGACATCACAACTTATGAAACTGTTGTTAAATTTGTTGTCGTTGGAAGAACTCTATTTTTATTTTGTCTTGTTTATATCTCCTTAACCAAACAAAATGGACAATATAGTTCGATCCAACAATTTGTAAATTTGGTTCATAATTTTTTTTTCTTATTTTATATTTTTTAATTAGTAATAGTTATTCCTTAATGCTCATAATAAATTTAAAAATTAATATAACTCCAAACACAAAAACCCTCTCTATTGCATATAATATTTATAAATAAATAAAATCTTAAGAAGTTAATATCTCTCTCTCTCTACAAAAAAATCAATCAATCCCTCTCTCGTGTATCTAATACATCAACATTTCCATTAAAATTGAGAACCTTTAATTTTAGTCATCACATATATGTGTGAGAGAAGTTTTTCCATTACAACATATTTTTTTATTTCGAGTACTACAATTATCATTCCTAACATAATTTTCATTCAATTTACCAAAGTGTCCTTGTTGAACAAGGAATATCAAATTACTTTCTTAACATCGACTATCCTATTACATTCTAAACAAAGTTAGATTTGAAATTTTAGGCAATTTGTTGGTATATTGTTACTTACCAAAATTTACCAAATTACACATCCCTAGTCACACGCTTCACGCTTATACAAGTATGCAGCAATGCAGGTAACCGTTCACTAAGCATTTGGTTTAATGGTGCAACCCCCTCCTCTCTAAGATCCCCTACCCCTGAAGGGTGTGAGTTCTAGTCCCTTCTTATAAACTTTGATTAAGATTCTACCTTACTCAAAAAAATAAATAAATAAATAAATAAATTGTGCTGGTAGCCTGATACATTGCTCTCTCTCTGACATGTCAATCACCTCTGGTGACTGGTGGGACCCCTTTAGGTGGAGCCCAATGGAAATGATGCAATAGATGACCCAAGATGGACGTGACCAAATTTGTGCTAAGCTGCACGGCTGGACACATGCACCTCCCAGTACCAAATGATGGCAACCTAAAATCATGACCCTCCATGTCAACATCCTCTTCAAGGAATCACTCAGGTCTAAACTCTAATGGGCCTAGCCAAACCTTTGGGTCACGACCTATGGCCCAAACATTTACCTCAACATGTGAGCCCTTGGGAATGTCATAGCCACCAATCTTGACATTGGCATTGGTCACCAAATGAGGCAACATATCCTTATCAAAAAAAAATAAAACTAAAAATGAGGCAACATATATCAATGGAGTTGGAGAGTGCAACCTTAGTGCCTCCTTGGCAACACATTGCAAGTAAGCGAGACTCGATATGTCCGATTCAGTCATCACGAGATTGGGCCCGATTACACGGTCTATCCCCTCTTGGGCCTTTTGTTGGACCATTGGGTTCTTGATCAACTCGGCCATGGCCCATTCAGCTACAATAGCAATAGTGTCCATGCCTGCAATGATCATGTCCCAAATTAGTCCAATTATGGTATCCTCACTAAGTTCATCTCTTTCTCTAAGAGTAAGCAATTTATCCACAAAATGCTGCTTGGTACTATCACTTTTATTGCATGCACGGATGTGCTTTTCCATGATAGACCAGGCAAATGTGTCTGCGTGCCGAAAGCTTGTCAATTTCTTCTTTTTTAAGCCATGCAATCCAACCCAATAACTTTATTGTATGAATCATAAAAAGTGGTTGACCATTCTTCAAGGAGAAGAATTTCTTCTCCTTCATTTTCCAAAATTGCCTTAAATTCCAATCCAAGCTGGTCCATGACACCCTCATTCTCAAACCACTCTCCAAGTACTACTCTTGTAATATTGTTGAATGCCACTGACCCCAAATACTTTCTCACTATTAGACTTTTCCCATGACTTTCAGGATTGGTGCAATCCTTGAAAATGGATTCAACCATGGCTTTAACTTCATCTTCTCTAATGGGTCAGAGCCTCGACACTCTTAGGAGAGAAGAGCTCCATGGTACAAATTTCCCTTACCTTCACGTAGTGTGGGCCATAATCGGCCCAAATAAGGTCCTTACCATCTTGGACAAGTTTAGCTGTTAGCCTATGCCTTGGCCTACATGCTAATTGATGATCATTTGTCAATTCTGAATTTGACACGACTATGCTCAAATCTGAACCACACCACATTGTCATGGTTGGACCATAAATTTGTGACCACTCATTTAAACTGAGGCATTTTAGTGGCTTGATGTGGCCAAGGTTTCCTTGGATCGGCCATGGGAATGGACCTGGTGGGGGCTTGAACCTTAGCCTTTGATAGAGCTTGAAAACTAAGAAGATCAAGGTGATTGATATAGCTAGAAGAGGGAGAATAATTATTAAAAACAAAAAATTGTGAAGCTGAGTTTTATGATGGTTGAAGAGATGGTAGTGTCATCAGTATAAGGGGATTATTTATATTAATTAGTGTCATCAGCTTTCTGTTTATGTCACTTTCTTTCTTTCTTTTTTGATGAAAAACTGATTGTCACTTTCTAGTTTCTCGCACAACCACACTATTTATGACAAACCGATCCAAGTCCCCAATTCAAGGAAAAATCGCATGGAAACATCACATTCACACAAAGATGTAACCTCTTATATATAGCACAAGTTTGCAAAGTGGATAAAAAAAAGTTTAGGACCACCCAAATGTGAATAAACTTTCCCACAACCCATTGATGCGGTGTGTGCTAGTTGGTGAAAACACAGGTGGATCTAGTGATGATTCTTGATAAAAAGAGTGATAGCTACTCATTACATTCCACGGCCACAAAGTTGTGCACATGTGCACAAAATTGTGGTCTAGCAGAAAAGTGGATATCAAACTTTTAAGCTCAACAATAAAAGATGAATTTCACCATTAATATATAAGTCATACTTTTGTACGCATATATATCACTGCATATAATTTGTAGTACTAATCTATTATAGAAGGAGATAACTCTGCCATTTCTTACTCACTGCCCTCTCATATCGAATGAGATCTAAGAGGTGAGTCTAAATTTGTAAAAGAAAGCAATATGGAAGAAATTAGTTATAATATGGAAGTATTATTTTATTTCCCTAGATATTGAAGTGCATAAACATAAAATCTAAAAACAAACTATTTTAAACCAGGAAAAGAATAAGAAGTGAAAGATAATAAGTTAATTGCCATAATTAAACATAACTTCATTTGTTTATGTCATTTTTTCATTCATCATCTTTAATATTGTCCTTGACAGAGAAGCAAGCTACATATAAATGCATCCTCTAAGTCTAGGCCTTTCTTTTAAGCTATTTGCAAGAGTTGGGTAGCCTTTCTTTTAAGCTATTTGCAAGAGTTGGGTAACTTGTTCATTAATGCTTATAAACCTTCTTCATTATTTCTCTTCCTTCAAAATATATATTGGAGGGGATGAGACTAAATAAGCCAATGATTGGGCTCTAGCCCATCTAGCCCAAAACTAGATCCCTTAGGGCACTTGAACCATACTCTTTTCTTGGTCCCTAAAGTGACACGTTAGATAGACCGTAAGTTTAATCCTTATATCTATCCTCAATAATCAGCCTCATGCAAAACCCTATTGCACTAACTTAATCAAAGTATCCTTGGCCAGCCCAACACCAAGTAACCCACGGTCGCCCGACGCACAGAGCCCAATGACTCATTGCGACCACCAAACTTTGAGTGACCCACAACCACCGCCATCAAGATCATCCATAGCATACCAGAGGGGAGAGAGAGAGAGAGAGAGTTGAATAAACAATGAAGATAAAAAAAAAAATTTACAAAAGCTATAGTATTAATAATATCCAACCATGATGTGAAACAGAGAGCGTTATAGTTAAAAAAAAAACTATTTAAAGATGTGAATGATATAAATATTACAAAATAGATATTGGTATAAAATTAAAATCCATGATTAATCAAGATTAGGACCAGCATAAAAAAAATAATAAAAATAAAAAAAATTAATTATTCATTTAAAAATAATTTTTCAATTTAATCGTTTAAAAATAAATTAATATTTTTAATATATTTAAACTGATGACTAAAATAAATTCTCCCATTTCATTCATTGAAAAATATTATTGCACCCCATGTTTGTATAAAAAAACAAAACGTGTTTTGCAACGAGACCATCACATCCTAATCCAAACAATGAGGAGAGAATCTTCCACATTATTCAGTGCTTATGACGTGAGCCCACTGCCCAAAAACAGAAATGACGTAAGCCCTGATATTTTTAAATAATAGAATTATGGAGCGTGAAAGGCACCGAAAATAAAGGAGCGTTGAAATTTGAAAGCATATTATTGTCCTTCACCCAATTGAGTCACAGCAGGGATCTGGTGGGGTACAGCTTGATAGATGAAGAAATGACGTTGGGGATGTGATATGGCTCCGTACCATCACCTCCTATCTTCTTCACTCCTTGGACCTAAAGATTCCACCTGTCTTTTCTGCTCTTACGTGGTCCTTAATGGAAAGATGCAATACTTTTTTCTTTTTTCTTTTTATAACAAGATGCAATACATTTAGATGCCTGTAATGAAATTTTTTATTTTTTTATTTTTCTTAATCATTTAATAATGTAGTGAATTATAATTAACATAATATAAAGTGAAACATAAAAAATGAGATAGAAAATTTATATTCGTTATTTAATTATGTCAAAATAGTAATTGTTATTTTTTTTTGTTCAATTACATGAAAAGTTTCAATCAATTTAAATTCATTATGGGTATTACACTCGATTGGGATCCCTATTTTATGATATGGATTAACTATTACAAATATAAGAAATAGAAGTTGGGTTGCTTGTTTGAGCCCAAATTCAACTTCGTGATGTATACACTTTTGCATGTCCAAGTAATAGTAGATGATTGATTATTTAGGGTTGGTGATATGTTGTTGACTTATTGGGTTTAGGCCCGAGGTTGAGTAATTACTAATAGGCCAGCCCGATCCCCAAACCAACACTCAATATGTTTGATTAAGGTTGTGGAATCTAAGCCCAACTTAACCCAGAAATTACCTTATCTTACAAGTTGCTGGGTGCAACACCCACTTAACATCAACCACAATATATGACAACCAAATTAATTGGGCTGGAATTGATAAACCCGGGTTGCCTTCTTCCATTCTCGGATCCTTTATCCCAGAAATTGCTGCTCTAAGCTCACACCTCAACAATGGAAGATTTTTTTTGTTTTGTTTTGTTTTAGTCAAGGTGTACAAGACTCATTAATCTTGACTTGATGAATGCATTTATTAACGTACTGACTACGTGGATCAGATTAAGACCATAGGGACCAAAGGGTATGCATTTATTTTAAAAGTTATCTGACTTTCAAGTCATCCTCTTAGCCAACTCAATTCCTACTCAGGATAGTAAGTGCAGGTCAAGCATTAATATCTGTCAGATTTTTTACATAACTAAGGAGTGGCTACTTTACTCGCAGCCACATTTCTCCAACACACTGATTCTCAAGTCCTGGCACCAAAGCTGGTAAATTCAAAGCCGAAGATAATTTCAAACTATAAGAGAGAAACCATTAATCCACAAGGGAAATTAACAAATCATTACTTGTTTCACAAGTTGTTACAAAATGATATATTTAATTATTTAATTGTTATTTTAACACTCCCCTCATATGTAGACTTAAATTCCATTATTGATAAATTGAGCTAACATGTGGAGTAAAAATATAGTTCGAACTCAATGCTAAAAAAAGACAAGAATATAGCTAATTAGAGTGTCTAGACGATACCTAACATAGGACATGAATAAACATGACCATTTTGGATGGTCCAGAAAGCAAATTTTTTTACTTCTTTAGTTAAAACACCCAACTATAGCTCTCAATAAGATCTTTGTGCATGAAACCAGTCTGGATGTGCAATTTAATCATGGATCGTCTATATTAGGAGAGGGCCACATTTTTCCCAGGAAAATCTGTTGGGACCCATCCAAAAACTTGCAGTTTAGCTCCTACAGATTTGAGCAAGCTCTGAGCTAAATTAGTCAATTATATGTTAAACTGTCTTCTTCAATAGTGTACATAAGTGGCAAGGCATGTGTGGTCTCATAAAAGGCAGCATTGGCTAATCTGTGGTCCACGTTTCTCACTAAGAGGTCCACAAAAGTCATGTACAGTAGAGTGCAACATGAACTATTAACTGATCGTCGTACCAGCCAACCATGAGACCCAGCCACATGTGAATGTGCTTCACTTGCTCCTCAAAAATAGATTACTAGTTAAAGTGAAAAACATTGCATCAATGAAACTAAGAAAAAGTTTGAGCGAGTGCCTTCATATATAGTTCTTATCTACCGCGAGCTCTTTTTAATGAGTTTTGTCCTATGGCAATTTTGTACAATTGATTGGGATCTATAATTGTCATAACTATTATTTTGTACAAACTTTCTATATACATAAAACTTTTCTTTTTTTCTTTTCAAATATTTTCTTCATGACATATTATAATTGTAAGTAGATTTATGATCAATTCGGATTTTCCATCTTTCTCAGATCATATAAATTTACTAGCCTGCTGAGTTCCCAAACCAATTTTATTTATTTTGTTCTTTGAGGAAAAAAGGTAAGATATGGAGCAGTTCTTCAAACAATTTCATATATATATATATATAGTCCCCCCAGTATCATAAAATTGATTGATTTTTAGAGAGAATAGTTCGAGAAAAATTAATTTGAAGATCCTTGAACTCAAAGCTTTACTATTAATTGATATGACTTTCAGCTCAGATGATCTTAAGCTTGTCTTAGGCGAGTAAGTACTACAATTATAATTGACGCACCAAGAACTTTATTGACTAGCTAGCGACATATATAGGACCCTCTTCTTTAATGACATAATAGAAACTATTTTAGATCGACAATTAAGAGTCCCATCTTCAGCTAATCATATTAAAGTGGAGTCGTCCTACTAATTGGTTGGAAAAGAATTACTTAAACCATTGAAAGCATTTTGTAAATTGGAAGTTATGATATATAGTACTATAATATATTTGAGTACTATTTAAATGGCACTTTAATTAAGAACCTTGTTTTCTTTTTGATCTTCGAGACTACCTTTTGGTTGTATTCTTTCATTCCATAATATTAATGCATAGCCAAGAGTTTTGTACTTCAATGTTATATGAGAAGAATCAGTATTCAAATTTCATCTCCTCATTTTTGTAAGTTTTAACTATCAAAATATCAAAACAAAATGTAAAACGTATAACTAGAATATTTAGGGGCAATTTGTTTTAGCTTAAAATGTAATCTTATTTTCAAGGTAACTTATGTATAGTTTTTTAAAATCTCATATTTTCTAAGGTCTTTTCAAATATCATCATTGGACTTTAATTTTTGTGTCAATTTGATCATTGGACTTTCTATTTGAACAATTAACCCTATACACTTTAGTTTTGTAACAAATTAAACATTTTACTAGTATTTTTTATTAAAGACTAATGCATTTTAATCACATAATGTACACATATATTGTTCTTTCCACATAATTAATAAGTTTGAAATGTCATTATTATAATGTGATTAAATCTGTTAATTTTAACAACAAAAAAAACTATCAAGGGTACAATCTGTTGCAAACCTAATTGTATGCATGTTGTTGTTGTATGTATACTATTAGTCTATTACACAACTTAAATAAGTCATGTTTAAGTATGTATGGGGTTTGAAGAGGCTATGATCTAATTAGAAAGATGCCCTTTATTTCTCTTTCCTATTGTAAAATATGATATTTCATAAATATAAAAACTATCATTTTACATTTAAAAAAAAAAAAAAAAATTACTTAATATTATATAGCCAAGTCATAAATAAACCTCCTAGAGAAGGCAAGGGGGAAAAGGAGTTGTCCCTTACAAACTTAGCTGCTCAAATGTTTGAAAGTAATGTAAGGAAGATTAATGTCACAATTATACATATAAACCTTAAACGAGATCTAACATGCATGATAAGACTGGCTTGCACTATATGACCAATCCCTGCTACTGTAAGGTCATGATTGTATATTTTATGATTGTCAAGTGAAAATTGGAGACGCTTGAAGCCTAGCTTTGGTCGTCTTTTTCTATGTTGTCCTAATAGGCAACCTACATAGTAGCATCTATTTGGGGCACCAATACCACGAGCCTTCGTTTTCGTTGGTCCTTTTATATTCTTTATTGGACGATTAGAATCACATGTACATTTCCTCTCATCGTGTGCAATACAATGGATCCAAAGTTTTAACAGTCAAACATATGATTTCCCACTTGAGTTTGCATGAATTAATTTAACAAATTTTGTCAAATCATAATCAGAAATTAATCACAAAAACTCCTAATTAATTAAGTTTTGACTAATTAGGGGCACCAATACCATGAGCTCTTATCGTTTCGTAAATCAATAGCAATCGATCTCATCTTCAAAGGGCTGTTGCTCCTAGCTAGTTTGAATATTAGCCCTACAGTTAAGAATTTAGAGCTGTAAACAAGCTAAGTTGAGTCGAGCTTCATCCTTCATAAGCTTTGTTTGTTATAAATTAAATAAGCTCGAGCTTGAAGTGGACTTATGTTGAACTTTTAAACTTGAGCTCGAATCGAACTTATGGTGAACTTTTAAACCTAATCTTGAATTTTACTTGATATAAGTTTGTTAAGTTTACGAGTAGCTTGACAGATTTACTAATTAATTTCTCATTTATATTGGGGAGATAATATTTTTGGGAGACTCCAAATGAAGCTTTAATATAACATTAAGTTAGAGACACCACTTAATCCCAATACTTTTAAGCCTATGGATTTGATCCCTCTTTGTTAGGTCTTCTTCTAAGATCATATGTATAAGTGTTATGGGTTGCATTGTGCTTGATAAGCTTGTCACCTTGCTGCACATTATCATGAGCTCTAATACGACTTGTTGAGGAGATAATATCTTGAGGAAACTCCAATTGAAGCCTTAATATTATATAAAAGAACACCACTTAACACAAAAGTTTAAGTCTATGAATTTGACTCCAATTATGTTATATTAATTTCTCAATTTCATTTACTTTTTCATCATATTGAGCTTCTACTTATACATGTATAGGCGTATAGCCAACAACTTAAGCACCAAAATGTTCTTGCCACAATAATAAGAAGTGGCCCAAAAGGGTATACAACCTGCTACCATAATTACAAGCTTACACAGAAAATTGGAAAACAAAAAAATATATAACTGTTTACAGTTGACATTTAACTAGAATAAATTATTATTTTTTACACAAACAAACACACACATATATATATATATCAAGCTTGTTTATGAGCCTAGCCGATCTCCAACTCCAACCTTGTTTATAAATTATTTTACGAATTTGTTTGGAAGCCTAAACAACACAATGTTTGTCTTGTTCAAGCTTTACTCATTTAGCTTTAAAATCCGGATTGAGTTTGTTTCATTGGTAAATATATATACATAAACAAGCTTTTCTCAAGTTAAGCTTAAAAATGCTTATAAACAACTTAGCTCATTTGCAGCCCTTTAAGAGTTGTTTGTTTTTTCAAACTTTTCCCAAATATATATATATATATATATATATATATATATATAATAAGAAGAACAACTTCTCTTTATATCTCTACCACACAATATTTCAAGTGCCTTATTTATGAGCCTTGTTCATGAACTAGCTCACAAGTTTATTTTGCAAGCCTAAGGGAGACGAGCCATGTCTTGCTCCAGCTTAAGTCATTTATTAAACTAAGCTTTTTTATTTAATAAACAAACAAAATAGACTAGTTTTATCATGTTGAACTTTGATTGCTCATAAACGACTTGGTTTATTGGTAGGTTTAGAAGAGTTCTTGGTTTTCCATGACTTTTCCCTATGATCACATGAATAACTTCTCCTTATATTCTGTCACACAATCTCCTAACTTGATATGATGTATAGTCAAAATTTATAAATTAATTAAGAGTCATTTAAAATATCTTATGAGTGTTATTTTATTGTCTTGAGCTATTTAGAGAATATGGCAAATATTGTTAAAACTAAAAATTTTTTTTTTTTTTTTTTTTTCCTTTTGACCAAACCAAATTGGGCATTTTAGGGAAGGAGTAATTATTGAAATTATCACGTGAGCCATCATGAATTCATGATATTTATCGAAGACAGTTTATGGGAACACAATTGTATTAGGATGAACAGTAAAAAGGAGTTTGGCATGAGTGAGAGAGAGAGAGAGAGAGATGCTATCTATACAAGATTTACATATGGTTTGTGCACAATTAAATTAGAATAAACCATGTACACAAATCTTATACAAGTAAACAGACAGCCAACATCTCCATCTTCGTGAAATATTTCTGAGTTTTTAATTAGCTGGGAAATCTTAAGTTGCCCTAAATTTAACTCGTACCTTCTTACTTCTTAGCTTTTTAGATCACATTTTTTGACTGTTTTCTCATTCCAAATTTAACTCTTATATTTGTTTTTTGAATAGATTAAAAAGAACCCTTTTTTTCTGAATGTTAAAAAGAAATTTTAATTACTTAGTTATACTGTAATAATGTAATATAAAATGGAGTCAACAATTTATAGAACGTTATTGTAAACTCGATCATGGGTGAAAGATAAATGCACGTTAATGAGTCATGTCACACACGTTGATTTAGTCATGTCACACACATTGATTGAGTCATGGTCCTCATGTACCAATCAATCCTGCAATAGCGCCGCTTACTGCCCGGAAAGGCAGGCGATTGTCATTCTAGTGTCTTCCATATTCCCAGGCAAGCATGTCCAATTCCAAACTCCAAACCCAGTCATGCATATTTAACCCAACCCAAACCCAAACCCCAAGTTTGATTATTAAGAAAACAGCCTAGCTAATAAATCCTAATCATGTTGAAGCCCAAAGGCAAAGCCAAGTCGAGGAATCCCAAAGTCCCCTAGCAAAGTTGCAGCACAAAAGGCAAAGGCCAAAGGCAAAACGAAATGATTACTTGAATGAGATGGGACCCACCTGATAATCTTTCCTTTCCAAGTCTCTCAATTTTTTGACTTGGGATTGGTCCCACCTTGGCCACCATTGTCTTTATGGATTGAATGATAAAAAGAGCACCTCACGTGGAGTCTGAACCAAAGGGGCTGTCCAACCACAAAATAAAAAGGAACCCCCTTCATTCACAGAAATAAAATCCCAGATTTTTTTTTTTTTTTTTTTTCTCCTAAAGAAATTAAAATTAAATGAAAAAGTTCAACCCAACCAACAACAAAGCAATTTCTTTTTCTTTTTTTTTAGTTTTTTTTTTGCTTTTTAAAGCTCACCCATATAATTCCCACTCATTATCTTTGTTGCTTAAAGCTTGCCTTCCTTCCTTCCTTATCCTCCTCCCCTCTCTACATCAATCTCTAAGAAAATTCAACAAAAAAAAAAAAAAAAAACACACACACAAACACACACAGTCTTTTCTTTATAGAGAGCGTGAGAGAGACCCACCAAAAGATTAAATTAAGAGTCACTCACAGTCTCTCATAAAAAACCATTAGACTGACCTATTTCCATGCGATCATGGAAGGAGGTGATGAACTCCACCGCCCAAATTTCCCATTCCAATTGCTAGAAAAGAAAGAAGATGAACCATGCTCTACCTCACCATACCCTTCCCTTGCAATTTCCCAAGACCCCAACACTATTACCACAACTACTGCTATTACCACCACTCTCCAACCCAGTTCTACTAGTATTGCTGAAGCCTCAAAAAAGCCTCCTCCTAAGAGAACTTCCACCAAAGACCGCCACACCAAGGTGGATGGCCGTGGTCGCCGTATCCGAATGCCAGCTTTATGCGCAGCTAGAGTTTTCCAGCTGACACGCGAGTTGGGTCACAAGTCCGACGGAGAAACCATTGAGTGGCTTCTACAACAAGCTGAACCAGCTGTGATCGCTGCTACTGGTACCGGTACAATCCCAGCTAACTTTACCTCTCTTAATATCTCACTCAGGAGCTCTGGCTCAAGCATGTCTGTCCCTTCTCAACTAAGATCCTCGTACTTCAATCCAAACTACTCTTTGCCAACACAACAAAGGAGAAGCAACAGCTTGTTTCCAGGTATTGGGTTATCATCAGAAAGCAATTCGACGCTTCTTAATTTTCAGTCTAGTGGTTTAAACAACACCATGCTGCAAGCTAAGCAAGAATTGAGGGAGGCCACGTTGGACTTGTCGGAGACGGAGGAGAGTATAGGTGGAGGGAGGAAGAGGCGACCGGAGCTGGACTTGTCGCAGCAGCAGCAACACCAAATGGGGAGCTACTTGTTGCAGTCGAGTTCAGGGGCGATTCCGGCTAGTCACGGTCAGATTCCGGCGAATTTTTGGATGGTTGCTAATTCTAATAACCAAGTTATGAGTGGTGACCCTATTTGGACGTTTCCTTCGGTTAATAATAGTGCTGCTTTGTATAGGGGAAGTATGTCTAGTGGGTTACATTTTATGAATTTTCCTGCCCCAGTTGCCCTATTGCCTAGCCAACAATTGGGATCAGGAATGAGTGGTGGTGGTGGTGGTGGCAGTGGTAATAATAATATGAGTGAAGGACACTTGAATATGCTCGCGGGCCTCAATCCATATCGACCTAGTGTTTCGGAGGCGAGTGGGTCTCACTCTCACTCGCATCACGGTGGTGGTGGTGGCGGCGGCGATGATCGGCACGACACAACTAGTCACCATTCATGAAATCATCATCACCATCATCATCATCATCATCCCCCCACATGTGTAGTAGTTTGATGTGTAACACACGTGAGGATTGATTGCTCTTAAAAATTTGAGTTTATTTATTTCCCAATTTTTATTTTTATTTTTATTTTTTTTGTGTGATTAATATATGAGGTTTTTTAGGGTTTGGGAAGACACTATTTAACATGGGTATTGCCTATTGGCTGGTTTTTGCTGAAAGTCGCATTTGGTTTTTTTTTTTTTTTTTTAATTTATTTTTACAACACAATATCTTATCATCATTGTTTGTGCAATCTTTTTCTTTTTCTCTTTTTTATTTTTTTCCCCCAAAGCTGTTACTTTGTAATTTACGCTTTTTATTATGTTGGAAGAAAATGACTGCTTTGCCTGCTATGGTAAAGTCTCCTACCTAACTAGCAATTGGATTTTCATTTTGCCCCCCTTCTTCTGTCTCTCTCTCTCTATATATCTCTATCTATCTCTCTGAATAGGCCATAAAGTTTGTGTAGTGAAAGGGATAAAACAGTGTAACTGCAATGTACAAGACCACCAATGGTATTGGAAATTTTTTTTACCTAAAATTTACACTGCTTTTTGATCATTCTGATTCTATAAAATCTCTGCCATGAATCTCAATGTTTTACTGCATCAATGATTAAGATTTTTCAGAGAGATGGGGTAATAGGACTGTGGGGTCCATACCTTATCAGTTCCAGGTGTTGGCTCAGGTGGGTGGGTCCCAGGTGCTGGTCATTGCCCAAACCAATGTACAATGTCACTGACAAACAGGTGGATCATTCCCCATCCTTTTTTTTTATGGTGCAGTTGCTGGCACCATAGAGAGATCGGTGGTGGGTGTTAATGTCCCCACAACGACATGGCCCATCAGCTCATTAATCTAGACCGTTCATTCGGTGGGCCACCCTTTTGATGGGCACATTGAATGATTGGGTCTCGCTGAGGAGAAAGATATGGAATCTCTACTTCCATGGTCCAACTTGTTACTGTCTCCCTTCAACATGTTTTATGACTTTCTACTTTCTACTTTCTAGTTGGCATTGCCCATTTGCAATTTGCAAACCCTTCTTTTATTTTTTTACTTTTAATATTGTTTCTCATTTTCTGCAACAAATCATATATATGCTTCTTCTTCTCTCCTCATATAATTATAAAGGTATAGTTATAAGTTAATGATTTATACTTTATACTTTGGGTAAGTAACTGTATTTAAGTTTTACTTTTATATTTTATAACAATCACAACTTATCATTAATTGTTTGGATCATTAATGACCCCTGGTCCATATTGCATTCATCAAATGCACAAAGTGAAGGATAATATGTCCTTAACTTCTAACAACTTGTCTTAAATGATCAAACACCATTTATGTCAAATGACATTTCTTAATATTTTCAATAAAAAAGTTCAGAGAAAGAACGTTGAATATAACACTTTACACGGAAAATATAAAGAACAATTCAAATATCGGTTAATTTTTTTAGTCATTTTTTCACTCTATTTTGTATTGTGATTACATTTTGGTATAAATATGGCTCTTTTATAGTGTTGTAATTATGTATTGGTGTTAATACCTAGAACCTGCCCGAGGCCATCAAGTATGAGTTAAATTCAAGTTATGGGTGGGTCGTCCATTTGTTTTTTTTTTTCTTTATACTCAACAAACTATGAATATGCACCATAAAAGTGACTATGCCCCGCGGGTTTCTTAATGATGATACGGCATGAAAAAAGTCTGAAACAGGTTTTGAAGTGCACTTAAGGTGTAACAAAATTTTCTGAAAAGTGTACTTATGGTGTAAAAATAGTTTCCCATTAAATACATCATGTACGTCTCTGTTAAATAGTTGGAAGGACAAATTTTGATACTTTTAATTTTAAAAAAAATAAAAAATAAAAAAGAAATAACAACTTTTTAAATTGGAGATGAAAAATATATTTTGACCTATTAAAAACTATTTCGGAGACATTCTTTAGCACAATCTATAATCACTATTTCTATATTTGTGAAGTGATATGGCAAGGGAGCGGTTTGGATCTAGTGCATAGGAGTATTGAAACCGTTGAGATATTGACACGTGTATAAAATTTATACAAAACTAAATATGTGATAACATCTCAATGGGTCCAGTATTCTTGTGCACTAGACCCACACCTTTCCCATATGGCAATACGTCAGTCTTATCTTCTTAACAACCATTGCTTTCTAATTCTTATATTTATTCTTGGATTTATCTATATTATTTTAATATTTTCCCCCATAATGCAGAGTTTTCAATCATCCCACTGATTCCCTATTTTTGTACATGTCCCTCTGTTTCAACCCAATAAACAAATTGAAAGCTTCTGTTTGTAACTAAATCATTGACTACCCAATCAAAATGTAAGTTAGTGATAAGGCAAGAGTTGCTGAGTTGTTCATGCTCCTACGCAAATGAAAAATAAAGAATTCTCAGCAAAAAAATAAATAAATTGAAAAATAAAGAATGGAAAAAGAGAGAAATACACAGCAAGTACGAAATAGCACAGGTGACAGGTGCATCTAATGCACAATGAATTTCTTCGTTTTATTTAGCAAAAAAAAAAAAAAAAAAAAAAAAAAAAGTCCTTCGTTTTAGCTTTTCATCATGATTGACTGTAGCAAGTCCACTCGCTTTTTTATTTTTCTATTATTATTATTAGGACTTTTTTCTTGTTTTTCCCATTATTATTATTATTGGTAATATTAATAGGGAGTAATATTAATAAGACATCAACACGTGCATTGCATGCCTCCGAACCGTGTGACATAGTCATATGTCACGACTCGAGAAATATCAGTTACATTTGTGTTATGTGTTATACTTAAATAGTATAAGTTACATTTGAAATTCTTCGTAATTATTTATATAACTCATATCAATCTAAAACACACATAATATTATAAGGCTTAATATACACTCCAACAACACAGTCATCTAATTTAATGATTTAGTCCACATAATTTAAGGTATTAGAATAAAATCGAGTAAACTCTAAAATAGTTTTGTGAATGTAACAAAAGATTTATTATTAAACTCAAACCAAATTATCAAATGTTATGTCAAACTAATATATTGATATCATTTATACGAAAATTGAAATGCCTTTGTGATATTTCAGCAACATCTCTCTTTAATAATCTATTATGACAAGCACGGATTTTGGAATTTATAGTCTTCTTGTATTTGTCTGGGAAAATGGTGTCATACCGGCAGCACAAAATAGAACTAGTCTTGATTGAACACATGTTGCACATGGATATGAACCCATATCAAAGAACCAAATGGTCCCTGCAAGAAAAATCATGCAACCCAAAAATAGTATGATTAGACTATCTAAACCATGTATTCTTTCTTTCGGGTGAACAAACAAATCGGCAAAGATATTGGATATAAAAAAAAGGGCTGCTTAATAGATGCTATGAATCAGCAGATTCTATTAATTTGGCCCATAAAATCTCTTAATTCCCTTTTCATTTGTTGGATAGGGCCCAGGAAATCTATTAATCCCACTGTTCTTTTTGGATGATAGATATAGTTACACAAGCACATGCCTGCCTACTAGCATTACATTCAGCCTACAAGTTGGTTGTTGGCATGAAAGTAATTTGGTCAAGACCCACCAACACATCCACCCAAGTATGTTGTGTGTGTGTGTGTGTTACACAGTGTGCTAGTAATTAGTGGCTAGTGCATGGCCATGTTGAAGAATTGGGATGTGTTTGCCGTGGACAATTTACTGATTTTGATGCATCGAAGTATTTATTATACCAAGTTGTCAGTTCATATCTGGACCGTCAGTTTAACTTGGCATTTACTCCCTTTATTTACTTGTTGATTATCAGTCATACAACCTAAGCCCAAAAGTCCATCTAAAGTACCCACAGAAGAATGCAAAATATGTAGTTGATGACCCAGGTAAAGAAGAAAGAAAGGGGTCTTTAATTTCTTAAGTTGGCAGTTGCCAAGTGCCACATGGGATCTCTGCACAATTAATTGGTATCCGATTAGATTAATATATTAGCAATTTTCTCAAATTATCCATTGGAATTATAAAACTGCAACTTTGTTTGTTTTGTTGTTTTTGTTTTTTTCGAGAAAACTGCAGCTTTGTCAAAATGAAGAAAATTTGTCATAATAAGCTTTGTAATATTATGAAATTTTCAATGTCAATGGCCTTTTCGGCCTAGTGGTGTCTCCATTGTCCACCTTTTTTTTGTAAGTAATGTTCGTTGTGAGTAATATATTTTTTAGATATTGAATCTTTGTAGTAGCACTTGGGTAATGTTTGGGGTCTACTTTCACAGTATCCACACACCTCTTAACAAAAAACAGAAATATGGATTTTTTTTTTTTTTAAATTTATAGTAGAATAAATAAATCTCTAAAAGTCATCTGTATGTAGTATGATTATTGAATTTTTAAACTATATGTGGAAATATGTATATATTATCGTTAACTCAAACAGTTCTCATAAACTATAGCAGTATTGATATATTACAATATACAAATAGGCGACTACAATTATTTTCTCATTTTTTACATTAGATCAATTGTCTTGGTTATAATCTAGGTGGGAAGAAGTAAAATAAACTAAACAAGGATAAAAAAATAAAAATAAAAATCTTATCATAACAATTTTTTTTCCTAAGCCAAATATTAAAACATGATGAGACTCAATTATTGTCATCCAAGCCAGATTGTTTGTCGTCCAAAATAATAATGGACAATGGGACTCAAAGAAGAACGCAACATGGGTTTTAGACGACTCAGCTAGAAAAGACAAAGTCACCAAGGACACATGTGCAAAATCCCATGGTTTTAAAAACCGGACCGGACAGGCTGGTTCAACCGTGAACCGATGCTCTATCCGGTCCGGTTCTCTGAAAAAACCGAAAATTAGGAAAAGTGGTCAAAAACCAGAAACCGCCGGTTCGACCGTGAAAACTGCGAACCGGAGCGGTTGAACCGGTTTTGGCCTGGATCCACTTATTCCAAAACTACATCGTTTTTGTTCTTTTTTCCCTAACCTAAAACCAATTTTTTTTCATTTTCAGCCTTCCCTCCTCACTCCTCAGTCCTCACGCCGCTTCTCCCTTTCTCACTTTGCCTCTCGGTCTCCAACTCTCACGTTCTCACCTCTGGCTTCTCACAGTCTCACCTCCAACTTCTCACAGTCTCTCACTCTCACGGTCTCACCACAAAATAAATAACCCCACGTGTTGAACATGTCATTTCCTAAACCTCAGCATGAAATTCAAAAAACACAATTAACGGCCCCAAATCAATAACCAAGCGGTTACAAATCAGGGCATAAAACCCATTAAATGCATACAAAACAGCTAGGAGCCTAGAGTCCCCTAAATAAAACAGAGAGCTTCTCAAATCAAGGTACACTCTCTTTTTCTCACCTTTACACTCTTATCACTAATATTGCTGCTTAGATAACAAGCATCTGACTTAAGTATCGGAGGCTCCCCCATCGGTCTACCGCCAGTGCATTCCTTCACTGTTTCTCTTTTTTGCAGGTACATTCGTCCATCAACGTAGGTTCCGTCCGTCAAAGTTAAGACATGTCCGGACCCACTGATTTTTGACATTATCAACCATGACCCAACATATTCACGCTAAACTTCTACCAAAACACCCTCCACGACCCTAATTGTGGAGTATGACGGCCAAAGCTTGGTATAAAAAACATATATTGTCAACGCCATAATATGAAAAAAAGAAGAAGGAAATCTCAAACACACTATATTGTTTTGAGTGTTGACTTAAGCATCAGAGAAGTTTTGGTCAGCACCACACCGGTGTCATTCTGAGTTTGTATTTAATTTTGTCTCTGTTACGAGTCTTCAAGAGCTCGTTTGGACGACAACCACCAATTCTTTGAATCATCCCAACAAATTCTTGTGCAAATGATATTTTATCAAAATCTCAATCCTGAAAGCTGATGTATATTACTCAATGAAGGAAGAAGACAAAGCAAATAAACTAAAAGAAGAAAGGGAGGGTATTTATTTATTTATTTTTAATTCGGGGAGGTTAATTTTAGACTAGAAAATTTTTGTTTGGTTGTGTTTTCATAAAATATTTTTTTTACTACAATGTTCCAAGCTTTTCCATCCTAACTCATAGGTTAAAATCCCTAAATATTTTATCAAGTTTTTTTTTTTTTTTAATATTTTTTTTATATATTAAAAGAAAAACAAAACTGTATTCAAGAATAATTTTTTTTTCTCACTTTTTATTCATTTATTTTGTGATATTAAAACTAATGTTCTATTTTTAAAACCATAAGAGTAGTGACACATTTTATTATATTATGATTTGCTGTCTGTCCCATTTTTCTGATCATGTTTAAAAATTCCAACTACTTAATAAGAACATAGTTTAATACCTAAATAATATCATTTTAAAACTACCTTTACCTATTTAGGGTAAAATTTAGGTACAGTTTTTTATGTCAAGTACATTAGGTTCCTAGTTGAATTCAAATACATTGAATTTAAATATTCTTAGAAAATATAACATTGTTTTTGTTTCATTGATTAATGCAACCATGTGTTTGAATTCAATTAAGAAACGTAATGCACCTAATTTAAGGAACTATATCTAAGTTTTACACGTCAATTTAAATTAAAAAAAAAAAAAATCTGGGAAAGTCTATGTGAGAGTGATGCTGAAGCTTCTCCACTCTTGACAATTAAGCTCACCAGGACTCCCAAGTCGCGTACACATTACAAACTGACAATTACCTATAACCCCTTTACTCATAAATGGGTGATAATATTAATAGCAGATCAAGCAGATATCAATGGTGAATTGGAATTGGTGGAAGTGGAAGTGGAACCACACAAAAACCGTAGCTATCATCTGGCTCACCTCCGCCTTCTTCTTCTTCTCTCTCTTCCGCATGGCTCTCCACAACCAATCCTCATCCTCATCTCCAGGTAAAGATTTATTCTTTTAATAAATTGAATCGCTTTGTTTCGTTGTACATGTACTTGAAACTCAAATTTTGTTGCTTTTTTTTTTTTTTATGAAATTCCTCCCTTTTATGAAAATTCAGGGCAACCCTTTTTTGCAATTATTATAATTATTGATTTTCTAAATGATTTGTGGAATATGATTTATGCACTATTAGATTACTGGGGGTTTATGCTTAACTTGGGAGAAACTTGCTTGATTTGCATCAGATTCTGTAATTTCGAATGATGAGCAGAGGTCAAGATTGTATGATAAGCTGGAGAGGGATTTGGATGAGAAAGGGGCGGCTTTTCTTAAACAAGGCGAAACATCTCAGTCGTTGTCGATTTCGGATATTTTCACTTTGAAAGATGGACATGTAACACCTGTACTTAAAGTATGAATATCGAAATTAAGTTTTTCTTTTGGATTACATAGTACTACATTATTAATTTCTTGTTTCAATTGAGTGGCAAATGATGGATTGTCTCTTTTGTGTGTGTGCGTGTGCAGCCAGCAAACCCTCCGGTACGGGCTAATGTTTTGTATCTGAGCACAGAATACTCGGTGCACATCTCGTAAGCGTTTTTAATTTTCGCATAATTCATGCTGTTATGGTTTTGTTATATGTCCTTATGTGTTTAATCTATATTATGGTTTATGTTGTGATTTATTGCTAAGCTAATTTTGGAACTTTTTAGTTTTAGAAATGATGGGAACTTAGGCGATATATAGTGATTGTGAAAACAGTGGGAAATCATGCAGTCATGTAAAGATAAATTCCCCATTCTTAAGACTTGCCCGATATTCATAGAAATTGAGGTGGCCAAACTTATCCAAACATGTTGATTTTTCTTGCATTGTTGATTATTAGAAGGTGGTCACTAATATATGGCCTTCTATCCTCTGATTAATTGAATTCGCATAGGCATGAAATATGATCAGTTGTAGAGACAATGTACCTCTTCGTGTAGGAATGCTGTTTATCAACAGCTTTCCTTTTGTCAGCGGACACCTATCATCCTTGATGGGTTACTTACAGAAAGTGGTTCACCCACCTTCCAATCTTTACTGGGAAAGATCAAAATAACTGAATTAATTTTATTATCTAATTGCCTACACTATGGCCTAATAATGATGGATGCCATTGATAGGATTAACGACACAAAAGATTAGCATGATTTTAACAGTTTTGGCCATCTGATTTACATTTTTTTCCTCAATAATTCTGAATGGTTTTTTTTTTTGGTCATCTATAAGATTATATAGAAGGCATGTGGATTAGATCGTGAATATGAAATTTAACTTTTGAATGAGACTAATTTTTGCAGTACTGAGAAAAATATAAATTTGACCATCATAATAACATAATGTGCATTGGTGCATATGATTACAATATTATGATATTCAAGTATTTTGGGGAAAAAGAATAAATTTCAGTTTCATATATATTTTTAAACACTTGCCATAATTTGTAATTAGCATCTTAATCTCGCTGGAAGTTTTATATAGTTTTTTTTTTCTCTTTCCATTTTAAATTAACACACGCTTGTTTGCTGCAGGGGGTTTTTATATAGTAGTATGTTTTTTCTTTCTTTTATAAATTCATTCATGCTTGCTTGCAGGGAGGCTGTAAAACATATATTTAATCCGTACTTTGATAAAGGTAAGCTTTTAACTTAATTATTCTTTCACATTCGTGTTGTTTTGAATTTGAGTTGTGGTCAATTTGTAAATCCTTGCTTTTTTACCATAACAATTTGAATTACTTATATAATTCACATTCTTTAGAAAATTATATTTTGTGTATTTTTTATTTTGTTGGCCTTCTTGTCTGTATTTTGTTTAGCAATCTGGTTTCAGAACTCCAGTTTGTACCATTTTAGCATGTTTCATGCCTCACATCATATTACACCTGTTCCTGCTACTGAAGATGAGGTAAACTTCCTTTTAGACAAATCTCATGTGTCAATTTAATTCTCATTGGAGTATCGATTTAATTCTTTAACCTTTTTTGGTCTCTCAGATAGAAGCGGAAGCAAATGCTGTTCATGCTGTTGCCGATGATCTCTGCCCTTTAAAAATTGTTTTAGACAGGGTGGTTTTAACTTCAACTGGTGTGCTTTTGGGTTGCTGGCAGGTTACTCTTTATAACTTTTGTACACGCTTTGGCCTTTCCCCTACCTTTTAATGTATCTATAGATGAGGTATGCGTAATAAGAATTTGGGAAAAGTACAACTTACCCCTTGTGGTTTGGACCTATCACGATTTAGTCCATAAACTTTCAATCGCAACATTTGACTGACTAAAATGAAATTGTTAGGGTTCCGTTCAAATTAACAAAGTTCATATTTTGTAGATAAATTATTTACCCCCTTGTGCTTTGGCTGTATCAGAATTTAGTGCCACAAACTTTGCAATTGCTATAGTTTCACCCTCTTAAGTTTGGGATTAAAATGAAATCCTAAACTTTATTTTGAATGAAACCCTAATGATTTCACTTTAGTTCAAACTTAGGGGGGTTAAATGTATCAATTGAAGTTTGTAGACTAAATTGTGATAGGTCTAAACCAACATGAAGGTAAATTGTAATTTACCTGAAATTTTTTATATATCTTGATATGAGTTGCAACTTTGCTCTTTTTAATTCAAATCTCTTTCTCTCTCTTTCAATAGAGATATTTATTGGTGGTTTTAATTTTTTTAGTTGGCAACTGTATACTACTCTGCAATATGGAACCATGAGAATTCTTCCATTTGATTGTAATAACAGCAATTATGTTGAAACTTTGTGGAGTTTCCTCCTTCGTTTTAGTAATATGAATTCCTCCATGAGGGGTATAGTGGGGTTGAGGGCAATTTTAAAACAGCAACTAGTCCAACGTTGGATGTGGTGTATGATCTGCCCTTACAGTGCTTAAGCTCCTGAAGTTTCTTAACCCATAAAATGCAAAGGGACCTATCCCATTTGTTTTCATTTGTGGGTTTCTGAGCAAGAAATTATGATTTAAAATTGTTTTTTTTTTCTTTTGTTCCTTCTTTCTTAATAAATTTCACCACTCAATGCTCAAGCATAACTATTACTTGGTGAGAAAAGAAAAGTCAGGTATAACCTTGCAGTTCTTATATTTACCTCATGGATAAATATCTCATGTTTTTCACCAAAGCTTCATCTATAGTTCAAGTTCTTAAACTTAAACGTCTAATTTCATCTTACTAGTCCTGTGTTTCTGTAAATGGATGATTGTTACCGTCAGATTGGTTAATATTGACTAGGGAGATCAACGAGGTTGAGAAAAGCCCTTTATGTGAGGACCACTCTGTGTGTGGCTGAAATTTTTAAATAGCATAGTATCTGGAGAATATTATTGTGAATCTAATGACTGAAGGAATTTTTTTCAAGTAATGCAATATTGAGGTGTATCACCAGTTCATATAATGGTTTATTATTTAATATAGGTAATCTCTGGGACAGATCCCATAACTGTTCGTTCCAAGCTGAGGACTGCACTTCCACATGCACCAGAAAAGCAACTTGTAAGAACCATATGAATTTTTTAATTCCTGTTGAATCCTTATAAGTACAGAATATATATTTCAGTGGCTTGAGGTATGCATGTCTAATGCAGGGACCATTTAACACCTATTATTTGATGCTTGATACAAGGATATTGACTCATAAGATTTGCAATAGATGATTGTAACTGTTGCTTCACTTATGCAATTTGATAGGACCTCTTTTATCCTGGTCTTTATGGCTAACAGATTCTCTGCATGCTTGGTTTGGGATCTAAAAGGAGGCCATGCCCCCCCCCTGAAGTTCATAACTTCTTTTATGAAATTTTTTACATCTCCCTTCCTTGGAAGAAGTTTGAAGTGTCTTTATTGGGGACTCCTTTGTATGCTCCCCAAGGACCTGAGTTCTATCCCTTTTTTTATTTTATGGAATAAAAAAAGAAGAGGCCCCTAAAATTTGATGTTATCCTAGGTACCTTTCAAAAGAGCATATTTTTCTCTATGGCCCCCCCTGAAGGAAAACCTTTTTAGGTACACCAATGCTTGGTGTTTTTTATAGAAATAGTGACTGATGACATATGCATCCAATTATGTTGATTTACTTTTTAAGAATAAAGAGATGATGATATATCTTTTGTTGGAACTGATTGCTGCATGGTGGGTCCTATCTTTCATGTCCTGGCCTTATTGATGCCTTATTCAATATTATTGGTAGATTTAAACTGGATAGCTTCTCTTCCTCAAGTTAAATGGTGATATAAGAATGATGAATATGTGGTTGCTATCATTTTCTAATCTGTAGTCATTTTCTGCTACAGTATGATGCTGCTATTCTTCACACATCATTTGCAAGGCTTCTAGGACACCCCAGTGCATCGCCAATGGTAGTACATCAAAAGTATCTCTTAACTTTTTTTGCATCTTAAGTTGAGATCAAGATAGTGCTTGACATCACTCAGAATTATTACAAAGTGGCAATTACAACCAACTGAGAAGTATATTCATCCCTCTCACAAAAAAATTACTCTTTAACTTTGACCTTTATTACCCTTTTACCATTTTTAACTTTTTATTATTATTTAAGGTCTGACAATAGTTAAAAAGTTCAATTTTAATCCCATCCTTTCAAAAGTATTGCATCCCGTGCAATAGGGTATTGCTCGGGATCTCAATCCCTCAGCCCGAGCTTTAGAAGAATCCTATAGAAACAAATGCTTGTCATACAATATAGTTTTCATGTCAACTTGCCATACCATACAAATTCAAAAGATATCAATGCATTTTAGTGCACATGCAAGACTACTTGCACAAGGTATGAGCATTACTTACATGGCTGTGTATTATAAATTAGTTTATGGGTAACTTTGAGATCTTTTCTTTTCTTGAGAGGCAATGTTTTGAGGGGGAAAACAGAAGTAACAGGATGTGAGGGAAAAAATCAGAAGTAACAACTGAGATTGAAATTATAGTATATACCTCCTAAGGGAAAGAAGGCATCAGATGTAAAATTCTGAAAAAATCTTACTTAATAAATTGTGGATGTGATCATGACTTGGTTTCTTGTAATACAAGTGTCTTGGAAAATCTGGCATTTTGATCTCCTCATCCCAAATGAGAATTCAAGGAACATTTTCCATTTCTCATGTTAAGATGAGTTGCATCTTTATTTTCATTTTTATACTTAGTTCTAAGGTTTATTCTTGTGATTGTTGTCATATTTAGGAGCTGCATAAAACTTCAGATGAAATCCAATTCTTCCATGACCTAGTTGCTCAGCTAAACAAGAAAATCCGAGGATTTGAGGTAAGTTCTTATGTTTAATTATAGTGGTAGTTTATATTTGAAGAACTGTTGCATGCGACAATGTATAAGCAACCTTCACTTGTGAGTCATCTGATTGTCTTTCGTGAATGTAGCGTACCATGTAATGATCACATCTAGGTCATATTGTACATTACAGTGTGGTTGAGACATATATGGATTACGGATTTACAGTTTCCCACTTTTCTCTCAAATCAATTTGAAGTACTCCTTTGTCACAAATTTTCACGGGTGATTTTTTATTGTGGACATGGTTTGGCTACAAAATTTGTTGCCAGTTTGTTAGAACCTACTATGTGGCAGCTTATAAAACCATTCACATGTATTATTTAAAGAAGTCACATGACTCATTAAATAAGTCATGTGACTAAAGTACACGTGGATGATCTTATTAATTGCCACGTAATGGGCTGTAGCAAGCTGTCTACATATTCGGTTTGTAGCCAAACTCTGTCCTTTTATTGTACATTCTAGCACTCACTATAATGATTTCTGTTAGTAAAGCATATATTTTCTGGAATAATGGCATACAGTATGTCAGTATCATTGGGACTGTATGATCCTTCTTGTGATTATGTGAAAGTAAGTTGTAACTTTATCCTTCACCTTTTGATACTTTTGACTTTGAAGCTGAAAACTAATTAAAGTAACAAAAGAAGTATAAGGTATCTGCATTGGGGAATTGCTCTATGCCAGCACCTTTTATTGAGGGAGATATTTGGTGGTAGTGAATAGAAGGTTCACATAGCCCTTCCTTTGCATCTTCAGAGACGAATCATACTCACCAATTGGGATGTATTCACCTTTTCAAGATACCTTGTTTACAATAATGTTGAAGTAAATGTTCAATGGACATTTCTTGTGATCACCAAGCAACTTTAGAGAAGAATAACTGCAATGGCCATATTAGTGATATAAAATATTGACATCTCAAATTTTTATCTTTTCCATTTGGATGGGATGAGCAACTTTTGTTACTGGTCTGGAAAGGCTGTTGGTCCTTCTCTGTTTTTGAAGTCATTCCAGTACTATATTGCTTGAAAGTATTGACCATGATCATTACAGACTTCAAACAAATGTTTAGAACTTTAGACTTCTGGCAAGGCACATCCTTAGTTTTGCAAGCTGTTTTATTTAATTCTTTTAATGACTTTTTGCATAAAATCTGTCTCATATGGTGGCATTTGTCCTATGAATATTCAGGCTGTGGTATCTGAGCTCTGGTATGTGGAAGAATATGATTTGCTGGCTCTTGGATTGGATGGAAGAACGAAAATTCGCAGGTTTCAACTTGGCTGCTCAAGAACCCAAGATTCCAAAGATCACAAATATAATTAAAAGCATATTTCATAGGTGGCTGAGCCAAGAGTGTTGGAAGTGTGTAATGAATAATGAAGGATCTTTCATGATGGACATGACTCTTCTTTTTCTTTTTTTTTGTTCGGCTTTAAGAAATGCATATATTAAAGAAACAAAGGTAGAGAATACAAACAAATTATGGTGCTGAGCGAAAAGCGTTGGAAACTGCATCAGGGAGATCTCTTGGCATTAGGTACAGATTATGATACCCAACATTTTAAAAATTTTAAATTAAAATCATGAACTTTTTAAATCTTTTCAATTCATGCCCTCAATAAGTCACTATTAATTAATAGTGTATTTGGATGAAGAGGGGATGAGGAGGGTTTAATTTATGTTGTTTGGATGTTTTTTAGAGAAGGGATGGAGGGAGGGGGGGAGGTTTGAGGGGATTTGGAGGGGCAAGATACCCTCCAAAACCTCTTATTTTTAATTCCCCCAAATTAGGGGAATTTGGAGGGAGAGGAGGAAGGGATTCCACTTAAATTTTAAAAATAAATTGTTGGCTTTGTCTTTATGATGTCAATTTATATGTATTTAAATTATAAAAAAAAAAAAAATTAGCAAATAAGGAGCCTTCATTGTCAGTATTATGATAATTTCCCTCCATTTTCATCCTCCAACTTAATTTTTTTAAAACATATAGATTTAACAAAGATGAAGGATATCAATTCCCATTATGCCTACTTAATTTTTAAAACATTCAAAAAATGGGAGGGGTAACCATTCCCCTCCCCTCTCTTCTTCTTCTCTCCTTACCATCTCTACCTCCTTTTCCCTTCAAATTTTTTATAAGTACATACACTAAATAAAAATGAATTGTGAAATCATATAATAACTAGTCAAGAGTTATTGTCACCAAAACATTTACAATAAAATAACACAATTATACAAGTTAACGTTCAAATCATATCATATTATATACTCACTATATAATAAAAAGTTGTCTTATAAATTATGATTTGTACCAAGTAGACACCCTTATATAGTAATTACATACAATAAAATTACACATATTATATAAGTTTATGTTCAAATCAAATCATATCATATTATATACTCACTATATAATAAAAAGTTAGTCTTATAAATTATGATCTTATATTTTTTCTCATGTCATGTATCACATGTTAAGCAATTTACCATAATTTTTGGTTTTGATAAAATCCCAATCTTACATTATATGCCTTCATTATTATTTTATTACTTAATTCTAATTATATTATTAAAAATATTTTTAATTTACACATGTTTTTAGTTAACACCTTCACCACAAGGGCCTGAAGTTAGTAAATTTGATCAAAATGATTGTAAAATAAGACTAGTATGTTTCTGCGCATGGGATTAGTGTCACTCCACCATTAATGCTATTATATGCTACATGTGCATGACTCGAGCACAAAGCAGAGTCAGCAGCTCTGCCATTCCGCGTTGGCCTTCTTGGAGTTTTGCTGTTTTAGTGCGTTGTACATTGGTGGACTGAAATTTCCAATGCGTTTTTGAATGCGTTCTTGTGGCAGGCACACGCTTAGCGGTGAGACACAACCAACGCAACAAACTGCAATAGAATATAGCATGCTCTCCCTATCGATGCAAGTTAAGATACGTGGTTCTTCGTGTATGCCACACGCCACTCATAGAGAAGATTCATCGTTGAAACATGTAATGAATGAACAACCACTATTAAAAAAAGGAAAGGAAAGGAAAGGAGAGGTGCTTTGAGTTTGAGACTTATGTTGTGATTGAAATTTATGAGGTTAATATGCATTAAAACCTTTTTAATTTTTATATTTAGTACACAAACTTTTGATACTGTTACATTTTATGTCAAATGTCCTATTTTAACATTTTTTTTTTGTGTGTGCACAAAATCATTTAAAAAAAATTGGAAGAACGAAAATAAATTGGTCTTACTACAATAACATAAAAATTTAGGGATTTCCAGTGTAATGCTTTTAACTATTTGATACAAAATTACATAAAGAGAGATGGAGATTTGACAGAAAGGGTTTATTTGCTACAATATCAAAGTTTACATACTAAATGGAGATTTGACCTCATTTCTTGTATAGTTCTACACGGCAAAATCTTTTAACTAGGATCCTGAAAAAATGATTAAGGTGGATTCTAAGAAAAAGGGGTGGAATGAAAAAAGGGAGAGAAAAGGAAAGTGGGGGAGAGGGGGGATGCAAAATAATTTTTCTAATTGATAGAGAAAATTCTTATTCGATTGAAAAGCACATCATGATAGATTGAAATCGGGGTTTTATGTTTTTCTAAAACTCATCCGATTTTGGAGGTTGTGAGCCTGAGTGGAAATCTTGAGCCTCATCAACCCCCCTCCCTTTTTGGAAATAGTTTTCTCTCCTCATTTTTCTTCCTCTCCTTTTTTTCCCCAAACAAACAAACCCTAAAGGACGGAAATGAAAAACAACATAAATTATAAGCAAAAAGTTGTAATTTAGTTAGAAGAAAGTAAGCACGGAATAAGGAATTTAACAAGAACGGGGATCCAATTATCCAAATAGCTAAAAGACAAAGAAAAAAAACACATGGCGAGGTCACGCTAGTTGCTACGTCCCGGTTCATTGCACCAACTTATCACTCACCACGCGCTCTCGTGTGCCTTCAACACTCCCGCCACACACGCACACTCTTTCTTTCATTCCTCCTCTTCCACAACACCTTACAAACAAGGTACGCTATTTCATCTCTCTTTCTCTCAATTTCTTCGAAAATCCTACCATTCATTCATCTAAATTTCCTTATTTCTTCTTTTCTTTTAAGTAAGACCCTTTTCTTTTGGAACTGTTTGTGGTTGACTAGCAGACTCGCTGGGTTTTGGTTTCTTTTGATCTGGAGGTATCAATATTGTGAATTCTCTCTTTGCCTTTTGCTTTGATCTATGGGTTTTTAAATTTGCTTCCTTTTTTTTTTTTATTAAAAAAAACAAAATTGGTTTTATTGTTTGATGGCTTATTTTGTGATTTCATTTGTGGGTTTTTAGCAAATTTCCCTATTTGGTTGCTAAGAAAGTCAAAATCTTTTTAGTCATCTTGGTTCCCAACAATATTTCAAATTCGTATTAGCCCAAGTCTTGGCCTTCTCTTTAATGGGTTCAAGTTTTTTTTTTTTTTTTAGTTTTTAAATGAAAAAAGGGAAACACTAATGTTTGGAAAATAAAAAAAGTCTCTATTTTTAACATAACTGTTTGATGCAGATACTGTGGAAAGCAAGCCTAATTGTGATAATAAAATTGGCTGCTTTTTATTTAGTTATCTTCAAGAGTAAGAAAAGAAAGTTTGACTTGGTATTGTTTGTAATTTTAGGTGATTCTTCACTGGATTTTAATTCATTGGGAGGAGAGGAGCATGGGTTCGGGGGCTCACAGTCCATTGGTTGACAAGGTCAATGTCGTGGTGGAGGAGTCTATGAATAGGTAATTGCTTATGGATCCTAAGTTTCTTGTTGGATGGTTGAGTGTGGTTATAACTATGAGATATCTTGTAATTAAAGCGGTGCATCTCGGTGATGGTGAATATAGAGTACTGTACTGTAATACTGTATGGAATATACATATGTAGTTAATACATGTTTGATTTTCTATATTGGTTACTAGTGTACATGAAACTGGAAAATGCTTTATAAGATAATGTTTTACAAGAGTCAAGAGACAAGGTACGGTTAAATGCAATGCCACTTGGGTACAGAATATATGGACTGGTAAGAGTTTAGGAGAATGATGTTGGACATGCCATATAAATGATCAGTTATAAGTTACTAAAGTAGAATAATAAAACACAACTTTGTGGTGCTCCCACAAGCCCCTGCCCCAATAAATGAAAGGCGTGTAAATGTAATTTTCTGATTGTTGAGTTATACATGCTGTGCATTTGGAATAGTTTTTTTTTGTTGAAAGTTGACAAAGGTATAACTGTATAGAAAAAGCAAAGCTTGAAAATGTTTCCTGATCATTCACACACCGATTACCTTCCCTATAATAGTGTTTCCATTTGAGCCAGAGTCCATTCTTATTAAAGGTATACAATTGAAAGAATGATTGATGTCATTTAGGTGCCATAATTAGTTTCAAGACTTTAGTGAGTTCTGTGTTAATTTGCTTGCAATATACCTTAAAGTTGGTGTTAGGTGGATTATAGCTTTTGTGTAAAAGATAAAAGTGGAAATATTTAATAAGCTTTGATAGAAGAAGGAGGCAATGAATACATATGGACTTGAAATTAGTTTGAGTAAATAACTTTTTGTTATCCATATCAATGAAGGAAGAATAAGGTAACAGTTTGGATCACTTTTAAGTGGTTGAATGGAATTCTTTTCAGAAATGGGTTTACAAACTCCTTGTCTATCTAGGACATGTTATCTTTGTTACTAGACAGTGGGATTGGGAAGTTTTGTTCTCCCCCCCCACCCCCCCCCCAAAAAAAAAAAAAAAAAAAAAAATCTTTTTACCAACGTTTTGAACATTGTCCCCTTTTTTTTTTTAATCTATTGGCTAGTGTTTTATGTTGCATTCTTCAATGGCCCTTTGCATTGTTCTGCATAAGCAAGCATCTAATTTTTTGGCATATTCCTGCAGAGCTAAATGCTTAGAACTTTTTCTTAGCAACATAAGTTCTGGCAATAACCAATGTGCATATTAAGTTTTTGAGACAAGTTGGTTATAACACGTCTAAGTGGCTTCACATGGTTTGCATATTTGGATGAAAAATAGCTAGGGCACCTTGTTTAGATGCCTTAAAGCTGTTTGTGTCGCAGGGCTTGTCCTGGCAAAAAGAATAAGGGGAAGGTTCCTAAAAGAATACAAAAGGCTGAGAGGGAGAAATTGAAGCGTGAACATTTGAATGATCTTTTTCTTGAACTGGCCGGTGTTCTTGGTAACTTCCATTCTTCTAATGAGATTGCTTTGCCACCTACTCATGTTTATAGAAGTCAACTGTCAAAATATTTTTTCTAATCAATCTTATAGTCTTTATTAGCTTTTTGTTCTTCACTTTATAAGCAGTGGATCATTTCAATGTGATGATGGACCCTATCTCATGTCAAAAAAATTATTGTGCAGAACTGACCCAGCAGAACAATGGAAAGGCGTCTATACTTTGTGAAGCTAGTCGACTGTTAAGGGACTTGCTAAGCCAGATTGAGTGCCTGAAAAAGGAGAATACATCTCTCTTGTCTGAATCTAACTATGTAAGGCCCTTAACAATCTTTTACTGATCTCTGGTAAAAGGTTTTATCCAGTTTAAATGGTAGCAACAGAATTTCTTCCATTCAAGTTGTATTTTTATTTTCTCCTAGTTACTTTGCAGTGACCCTCAACCATTCTCCTTGTAAGAAAATGAAAAGAAGCATGTAAGCATTGAATTGCTGAGATCATATTAAGTTTAAGATGTCTTGAACAGGTGACCGTCGAGAAGAATGAGCTGAGGGAGGAGAAGTCTTCTCTAGAAATCCAGGTTGAAAAACTGCAAAGTGAACTAGAAGCGAGGATAGCCCAATCTAAACCCAACTTGAACGTACCACCACCTGAATTTCAGCAACCAGAATTGACACCACATTTTCCGGGAGACTGTGTCAGATTGCCTGCTGTAGAACCCCCATCACAGCAAGCACCTGCGGTCTTTGTCCTCCCCATTCATCCGGATCCCCAAGCTTATGCATTCCCTGATGTTCCCCAGCTGACATTTAAGCCTAACTCAAATGTGAGCAAACCACATGCTAGGTATCCCACACCAATGGATTCATGGCCATCCCAACTTCTTGGGGAGCAGCCAACAGCAAGGAAGGAATTTCGACTTAGTGGTAGCAATAACAATACTTGCACTAATGGAGGGGAAGGTGGCCTTGAAAATAGTTGAACTTTGTGGTACTCACTAGTCTGTAGCTTCGCAGTTTCTAATTTTTTTTTTTGGATTAATTGGTCTGTACTCACTAGTCTAGTCCTCCCCATTCATCCGGATCCCCAAGCTTCGCATTTGTGTATGAATATAGAGATTAATATAGTGTCCTTGATGTGAATTGGCTAATGTATGACGTCTGGCCACGGTAGGTGGTGGCTGCTCACCAATGCATTATAATTAGAAATAATTTTATAAACATAGTGGGGTTGACTCATGAAAAGTTAACTAGTCCATGGAACCATTTACACCATGGCATCTGTACAATTTATTCCAGCTTCTTCATTGGCCTGTAAAAATCTTAAAATCCAAATTCAAGCTCTTTGATTATTCCCAGGTTGGCCTCATGAGATCTGTGAGGCCTTGGATTCGAACTTCTAGCCAGCATCTTGGGGGGGTCCAGTGTATGTAGGAAGAGATATTACATACACTTGAGGGAATAATCAAAGATTTGAAGAACTCTGGATACCCTTATTTTGAAAAAGAAAAGTTATGACAATTTTCTAGTGTATTTCAGACTATTGGCAGTTGCAATAAAATCTTTTGAGTAAATTGGAGAAATTTGTTGGGAAAAAATATACCTTTTGTAATATAAAGGATGAAAAAAATAAGTAATTGTGTTATACAATTCCAATCTTGTGCATCATAGCTGTGATTTTAACTTCAATTCAGAAATTTGAGTTCAAGGACTGATTGAAAGATAATGATATAAAGAAACTTGATTTCCACATAAAAAAAATGGAAACACATGGAAAACATATTTACTGTTAGAAAAACAAAAACAAAAGCATAATTCATTCAATCATCAAATCCAAGAAACCCTTTACCCACTTATGCCACGAACGACCTTTTCAGAACTTACTAGAGAGTGGCAATCCTGTGATTATAGGGCGAGACAGAGAACCAATCAGACATTCCACATAAAAAGATTTGTTGCAACGATCGGAAGCCGAACTCGGAAAGAAAACATTGAGTGTGAAAACGCACACCGTGGTCCTCCACACAAATCAATGCTCATTGGCTCGTGGCAGAAAACTAAACACATAGTACTACATATGACTTAACTCGGATTCGATACCACCCCAATCTTCAGGAACAAAACACCTTTAACGTTTAACATATTATATTCTCTCTCTTTCTCAGTCGGCATCGGCAATGTAACGCGTTGATTTGTTAATTAATAATTAGGACTAGTACTGCTTTTCAAACATTTGTCTTCTTTACTTTCTAACACATATACGTATACATATACAAACAGACAGACACAATCACATACACACACACACTCCCATTCTCTCTCTCTTTCTTTCTTTGCCTTTCCCAACAAATCCTTACCTGTTAAAAATAGTATAATAGAGAAAAACAAAGCCTGGGCTTTTTCAGGGAGAGAGTAACTGATTTTTAGATCAGAACTAAGGAAGAAAAGAAAACACATTGAGGAATCAGAGATGGGTTCTGGGGCTGGAAGCTTCCTCAAGGTTCTTCTCAAAAACTTTGATGTTCTTGCTGGGTATGTTTTCCTCTTCTCCTTTTATCTACTTTACCAATTTCATTTGTTTGCTCAAAACTCAAAAGTATACATTTTTTTTTTTTCTTTTATTGGAAAATTTTAATTGTAGAAACAAAGGGAGTGAAAATTTAATTAATTTAAAAAACCCAGTTAGTTTTGGGTTTAGATATTACTGCAGCTTAATTTTCAGGTTAATGCGATAGGCATGGTGCTTTTTTAATTGTATTTTTCACTAATTTGATCTATTGGTTTGGATCGCAGGCCTGTGGTTAGCCTTGTTTATCCTCTGTAAGTGGGATTCTAATTCTAATTCTTTTTTTTCTTTTTTTTGGGTTTTCAAAGATAATAATATCTCGCACCCCTTAATTTATTTTCTAAGTTTTGCAGTTATTTTGTGTTTTTCTGTGATGAGTAGTTTTCAATTTTAATGATAAGTTGTGTTCTTGGTTGGTGTGGTTTGGGTTATTCAACAGATATGCCTCAGTAAGGGCAATCGAAACGAAATCGCCTATAGATGATCAGCAATGGCTTACTTATTGGGTTCTGTACTCGATGATCACGCTCTTTGAGCTCACCTTTGCCAAACTCCTTGAATGGTAAGTAGCAACATAAAAAAGCTAGCTTTTTTTCCTGTTGCTTTGTTTTCTTTATGGGTTGGGAGGGTGTGAATTGCATTGAATGTGCATTGTGTTTAATTTTGAGATTTAAGTCTCGGAATGGTTAATGGTTAATTTGTTGTATCAAACGTGTTTTTGGATTTGGTTCAACTTGAGGGAATGAAAAGGTAGATGAATACCTAAAATAACATTAGTACAAGTAGTTAAGAATGACATGTCAATTACGGAGGTAATAAAGTATGACTTTGGATAGAATATGAATGGTGGAAAAAAATGCATGTGGTTGATCCTGATTTTTTGTTGAGAACCCATAGCCGACTCCAAAATTTTGGGACTGAGGCTTGGTTGTTGTTGTTGTTTAGTATGTCTTCTATTGTTTCATTACGATGAGTTACTTTCATACTAAATTGCCACTAGAATAATGTAACACACATGCACACACATTGCAATTTCTTTGCCATTGTTTTGGTATTTGAAAAGCAATTGCTGAAAATCCAGCTCTTGAAAAAATATGGGTATTGAAATTGGTGCATCTGGTCTTTAGCTATCTCAGTGGTTATTTTCTCCAAACTATGCCTCATTTGGTACTCTCAAACATGTATTTTCTTTCTTTTGAAAGACAATTGGAACCTTTCTGAAGTTTAATCAGCTTTAGGTTGTTGTGTTGTTTCACCAGGGTATCAAGTGCTTTAATTTTCTGCTAATTTTGGTAGCTTTGTAGAACTCTCTAATAGAAGGGGAAAAAATGATGGTGTTAGACTTGGGCTGTCATTATATGGCAAGGATTTTATGTTATGTACCGGATTGTATTAAGCATTCGAACTGTTTTAACTCACAGATTTCACATAGTACTGTTTTTGTAGCTTCTGGGCCTTGGCTCAGGTGGTTAAGGGGTGGGGTCTAATTGGTGATACGTCCTTGGTCCCAATCCTACCAATGAAAAAAACTGTACTGATATGTAGGCTTTTTTTTTTTTTTTGGTAGAAATCCTTTCAAGATCACTTACCTTTTGCTGGATTTTTTTTTTTAAATCTATGTGGCAGGATTCCTTTCTGGCCATATGCAAAGCTGCTTTTGACATGCTGGTTGGTCTTCCCATACTTCAGTGGCGCTGCATATGTTTACGATCATTACGTGAGACCTTTCTTTGTCAACCGACAGACTGTAAACATCTGGTATGTTCCAGGGAAGAAGGATAAGCCAGATGACATTCTAACTGCTGCAGAGAAATATATTGCTGAAAATGGGACGGATGAGTTTCAGAAGATGATTAACAAGGTATCCTCATCAACCTTTAGGAAAATATATTTATATATGCTTTTTGAGAGTACATTGGTAAAGGATGCAAATGCTAGACAATTCGATAGTTCAATAGTGTACTAATGTTATATATCTCATATGTTTCTGCAATTTATGGAATTAAAAACTTCCCCAGTGCTGGCTTAATGTACTTTTTTCTTGTTCTGCAGGCTGACAGAGCCAGGAGTTAAGGTTATTATCAATCGGACTATAGGTATTGAACCTTGTAGTTCTCAGTATGTTTTCTGCCACGTTTCTTGTGAATAAAATGATGTTGGCTGTTATTAGAGGTTTTATTTTTGTTTTTATTGGTAGTTAATATTCGGTTTTTCTGTTTGTCGTTTGAAACAATCTTTGGTTGTAAAAGATACTGGATGTTATTAGTTTAATATATGTAATTACTAATTAGCAAAGGCTGTGTCACTTTTAGTTGTTTCCATGCATCAACATTCTGTGGTAGTTCCGTCTTGATTCCATTGTTCTTGGTTCTTAACCCGAATATCAACTTGGTCCACCATTTTTGAATCTTTTTGGAGAGATTTTTTAGCTCGCAATATAGGTCGAATTCAATTAATTGTATATTTGGATTGACAACAGGAAACCTGTCCATGATGCTCAGTTAAGCATTAGATGACTAACCGTTGCATTTTGTTTTTTATTGGTATTCGCCCTAATAATTTATCCATGTAATTTTGGCCTTCCTCTTTAGCTTTGCATTTTCTCATTTGTGGACATGTTATCACCCATTTATCTCTTCTCACTTCCCTAGCTTAATCATTGTGCATGTTCCCCTTGTGCTCCCCTGCAACTTGAGCCCTATGATTCTTTCCTCAGACATTCTATGTTCCCTTTGATCTGTTGTGTTATGTTCTAGTTTGGTGCTTTCTAGTCCGGAAAGATAATGTTTGTTACCTTCTTAGTTCCCATGCTGGTTTCAGCATTCGTTACGGCTAATTTTGTCCCCTTTGTTGTTTGTCTGGCCATGAGCTAGTCCTTTTTTGTTGTTGATAATTTGATAGTTACAACAATGGGAGATTTGAGATTTGAACCATAGTTCTTCTCATAAAAGAGAGCAGACGATATCATTGAGCTACAAAGCTCTTGGCGGCCATGAGGTAATCATGACCACTAAATTGTTGTTGCTTTTTCAAAATTTCAACTAAAATAGAAACAAATGTGGTGTAATTGTTCATTTGATGTGCCGTGATATTTGTTTTCGGTTGAATTTGGGTTCCCTAATATGTTGACAGCCTATGATTTTGGTTGAATAACTTGGGTAAAGTTTTGACTTTTGAGTAGGCACTACCACAAATTTATTTGTGTAAGCATTGAATGTGGCTATAGTGAACATCATAATAATGATACTTCAATTGAGCCTCAAGAAAGCGTCATATATATCTATATGAAATTATGAATCCTAGATCTTTATGAAACTTTTCACTAGTGGATAGGTAGCATCATATATATCTATATGAATCCTAGATCTTTATGAAAATTATCACTAGTGGATAAGGTGGAAAGTTTTGCTAATTGGAAATCCTAACAGCAACTTATTTATTCATGAGAGCCTAAAAATCAGCCTTGGGGTTTGGGGTTGCTCCTACTAACCTAGAGAACCCACAATCTGAGTGGTCCAAATGATTCTGTAATAAACCTCCATTGCCTACCATCCCATTGCTGAACCATCCACGTTCAGTCTATTTGGGGTTTTAGGTTGCAAGCCATTTTCCACCATATTAAAGAAAGGAAAAGAATCACTTTTATTCTCTATAATTTGGAGTGTTTTTATAAAAAAGTTTAAGGACTAATATAAAATATTTAAAACGTAAGCACCAAAATGAAAATATCCAAAATAGATGGCTAAAAAGTAAATTTTTGCCATAAAAAAAATCTATAGCTTTAGTTTTGTTTAATTGCACCAAGTCCTAGGAGTCTTGGTACTGTTGGAATACTTATCTGTTGCGTTGAGGCCACAGGCCCACAAGCCCATTGGATATACACCATTTGCCAAGGGTAGTAGATTCAATTTGTGAATAGGGATCATAACTGTGCAGTTTGATTTGATTTATTCAAGATTATCATTCAAGAATAAAGCAACTATAGGAGCTTCACAAAGGGGTTCCCTAGGCCATTCTAAAACCTACCCGCATAATATTGTCGGAAATTCTTAGGTCCCGCTGTGGGATTGTTCTGGACGTGTCAAAATTTATAATATTTGTGTGTATTCTGTAGATTCAATTTGTGAATAGGGATCATAACTGTGCAGTTTGATTTGATTCATTCAAGAATATCATTCAAGAATAAAGCAACTATAGGAGCTTCACAAAGGGGTTCCCTAGGCCATTCTAAAACCTACGCGCATAATATTGTCGGAAATTCTTAGGTCCCACTGTGGGATCGTCTCGGACATGTCAAAATTTATAATAATTGAGTGTATTCTGATAAAATGTTGTGTGTGTTTGATAAATGTTCTGTCAGGGTGTTGTAAAATGTGTGTAGTTTTGTAGTAAAGTTAATTTTATCACAAATATCACAAATTCTACCAGAATTCACACATTTTATTTTTACAACAATAAACACACATTTATCAATACGGACACAACATTTATCACAAAACACACAAATTTTATCAAAATCAACAAAAATCCCATGACGGGACCTATGTGTTCCCTTAATATTGTTGCGTTTTGGGGGTTGTGGAAATGTGTTCACATGAAGCATTTTAATTTATTTACTTTTCTTTGGGCTCGGCGGGATGCAAACCAGGTGGCTCATGTTTTGGCCAAGGTTGCACTCTCCCGCCATTTTGGTAATTCGGTCTCTCTTCCTCCCTCAGTTAGAGGTGACTAAATCTTTCTTTGCTTTCTAATTAATGAAACTCCAACTTAGCAAAAAAATGAAGAATAAAATATAATAATCACACAAAACAACGAATGAATATCTTATATTCCATTTTTTGTATTCTATTTTATGCTCCACTAATTACAATATACCACGAGTTAGGAGATTTAAGTTTCTGCCCAAGACAGAATTTCTAGAAAAACTTTAGACAAAAATAAACTCTCTCACTTTGTTGAAGTTAACCTTCTATCCTGAGTAGTCACAAAAGCTTTGTAAAACCTTGTTGATAGCAACGTAAAAACCCAAATATTCCATATACAAAATAAATAGATAAGATATGCAATCCATTATAATCATCTTGACATTATTGCACAAAGAGAGGAAGTTAAATGGACCGTTTACTGGTTTCAGAGGAAGAGATAGAGAGATTGAAACATATCAAAGAAGCATTAGGACTCCCTGTCACTATCTAGAGAACACTTTCCCTGCTTTTGTTTGATGTCTCTAAATGGAGTAGATTAGTTTTGCTTTTGTTCCCCATTAGCATTGTTGTCATTTCTTTATTATTTGTCAACTTGTATCTTTTTTGTTCCCCTATTTTTTTTTATGAGATTTTGTTCCCCCTTTTTTTGGTACTTATTGTGAATTGTAACTTCATTGTTGGGAATTAATTATTACGTACAAGATGATCATAAAGTAGTATTCCTCACTTTAATAATGCAAACAATCACATCACAAAACTTTGGAGGATCCGACTACTTAGCTGTCATTTTTATTTTTTAGTTCCTTCAACCTTCGAATATATGTCATACTGGACCAACAATTGTGTCAATGTAGTCTAAGTTTTGAGAATAGTTCAATGTTATTCTTGTCCTTATTTTCTTATTAAAATTGAGTGATTTCCATGAAATCGCCTCATAAATTGAGTGATTCAACTTATAATTAGTTTTAATACTGATACAAAACCAAAGAGTTTGAAGGAGGTATTTTGAAAGTTTACTTTGATGGCAAGTAAGAGCAAGGCTAGTATTAAACTGTTTTAAGAATTTTAAGACAAAATTCACACAATCACTAAGCTTTAATACAAAGTTCAGGGACCAAAAATGTTAATTAGACCTAACTTAATTTATAACTTGCTCTTGCTATTTTTTAATAGAAACAAGATTTTGTAATATCCTTTGTGTTTCAAAACAGTTTGAATCAATCCAGCAAATATAAATTCATAATTAGATTCTTTTGCTGATGTTAACGAAGGAGAAGCAGCAAACGACTTTCATAGTAATAAGTCCACTGTAGAAGGGATTGCAAAGGGAACAACGAAGCAGATGATGTGGTAATAGTTTTTCCTAATGACGAAAGATGGATGATTAAAGCAGCATGAGTGTATTATGTTATCCTATTAAGCATCCACTCCAAGGAGGGAAATTTCCCAATCTTTCTTCACAATTTGAAAGTATAAAAGTACCAACTTTTCCTCCAAATTAAATCGATGGATTGAAAGAAAAAGGATGTTATATTCCTTAGCATTGAACAAACTTAGCAAAATGAAAAGAAATAACTTGGAACATGTATTGAAATCCTAGTTACAAAACAAATATAGATATAACTTTATTTTTCAATTTTCATCTAAAACAGAAATTCTACTCTAACACACCCACTAATATATATATATATATATATGAAAGGGGAAAAGGATCGAACCGACGCTCAACTGGATAGAGAATGAAATGCCCAATGGGCGAATATAGATATAACTAAATCAATGTTTCAAAAGAAAAGAAAAAAACAAACCGAATTCAAGCTTTAGGTGAACCTGTCTCCTACTAGGATGCACAGATACTCCATTTTGGCCCACGTATCCGTACCCATTGATACCTCGTATCGTATCCAATATGCCAATGTCACCCACATGTTTCTTAAGAAATTGTGTATACTCGTACCCATACCCATATCGTGCCCGATATCTTATCTGTATTTGGCAACTTAGGTCCCCTAAACCTTTTCTTATCATATCCGTATCTGGCAACTTAGGTCCCCTAAACCTTTTCTTATCATGTCTAAGTGAGCCTGTCCATTCAAAAATTGGTTCAACTCAAAATCAGATATGGTGGTAAATTCCAGTCATATATTGTAAAGATATCAATATTGCTTAAAGAGAAACAATGCCACATAAATTATTTACCAGAAGAATACATTATAAATAAAAACTTGGCTTAACAGCGCAAGTTGTGGGTGAACAACCAATCCCCTAAAATGAGGTTCCAGGCAAGGGAAAAGAAAAAAAAGTTCAATCCATTATTATTAACTTAGTTAATTTTCCTATCCAGCAGGTACAAGTAGACATAAAGAAAACTAAAAGTTTTCATAAATAGTAACTGGTTGCTGAAGCTAAGCGGAGTGATCAAGTAAAGGCAAGGGCTTGTCTAGCCAGAACGCCCTGCAAGTGTTTTCCAAGAAAGAACCTCATCTTTTAATCATAATACTCAGGCATTGGCATTGGCATCGGCATCGGCATCGGCATCGGCACCAGCATCAGCATCAGCATCAGTTTCAGTTTCAGTTTCAGCAGAAGATGTGAATTGGGACAGGTACTCCTGAGCATCGGCAAGTGCAGATTCCTTTGCGTCAGCAGCATATAATATCTTCTTAATTCCAACAGACATCTGCATAGGATTTAGATATATGCATACAAGATGAACATATGCTATTAATACATGAACATATGTTGTAAAACCATAATAAGGAGCATAATCAAAGATCTCCAGAAACTCTTACCGGGAGATTCTCCAGTTCAGGAGTCTGGCAGAGAATTTCTATGTCCCTTAATTTTGCAAAGTAAAAATCTCTTTCTTTTTCCAAAAGATCCACAGAGAACTTGAGATCAGTAATCTGTAAGACAAAAGCATATAGCAACAGAACTTTATGGACTTGGCATTGCTTTCAGAAACTCTCCCAACCAGACCACAATATCCTTTTAATCATAGGAAATCATAACAGAAGGCAATGACAGAAACAGTAAGTAATCAATTCTATTGAACTTTAGGGAACAAACTGTTTCAGCTGCAGGATTAGTATATCAATGACGCGAGAGAGAGATCATGTTTCAGGGAGATAAAACCACGTCTAGAACAAATGTGGTTGTTGATCCAGAGAAATTTTAAAGTGAAATCGATACACCAGTGTGTCACACAGAGTACCCCCAATTGTCCTCTATTTTTTTCTTGTATGAGTTTTTTCTTTGATACAGTTACTATTACTTATTAAAAAAATACAACCTTTGTGCTGTCTGCAGTAGGTATCCTCCAATAAATGATAAAGAAGGATGATCTCCTTAGGCAACCATCATAAACAACTAATGTCAAGCTCACATTTTAGATTTAAATAGGAAAAAAGCTTCCAGGTGAAGTTAATGCCAATACCTCCTGAGACAAAGCCTGAACCTCCCCTGAAGAATTAGCACCTGGTGCTGCATATGTCTTCCCCTGCTTGAAACCTATAGCAACAAGCAGCAAACAACAATGGGAATGATGAAAAGTTATAAATGTAATAAAAATAAATAAAAAATGAAAGAGAGTCACAGAGAAAGATAAAAAAGAAAAGAAAAGAGCTGACCAGAGGCTTTTTTAAGGCCAACTGTGTCACCAGAACCAGGATTGTGCATATTATTTGTTTGCAGTGATCTCGGGTTCTTCTGAGACCCCTTAGGATTCCGATCCTTCACACCCTTACATCTTCGCTCAACAGGATTATAATTCCTATAAGATACAATATAAAAAATTAAGTTTAGGGAAATATCAAAAGGAATTAAACATAATACTGATGCAACAATACTCAAAAGTGTTAAAAAGGGAGAAGGGGATTAGGTCACTGAAGAGAAACTAGCATACTCATTCATAATGCCACCATTTACAGAATCACAGTAGCGTTTCAACCATTGTAAGAACTCCAGATTGTCCAAAGGTCGTCCTTTAACTAGCCTGTTGACTTCAATATGCTGCCATACAGTAAAAAACTTAGCAGTCAATGCAAATGCAATTTTTTAGCTTAACCAGCTTCCCAACTAATTTAGGATATGATTAAGATCCAATAATTGAACCTTGCACTTCATGCTTTTTGTTTTTTATCTAAATGCAAATAAAATTTAATCAAGTAATCTCCTTTATAATGAAATTTTGTAGTTGCATAAGATTCGTTTTCCCTTTTTTTCCCCATCAAGTAGAATAGAATAAACACACAAGTCTTTCCATTCCTCTATGCACTATAAAATGGAAAATTTTTTGACGTTTTTAAGGGGCCCTGCTACCAAGAGATCAAAGAAGTCCTACTTTTTGCCATCTTTAGAAAGTGAAAGGTCATTGCTCCTATTCTACTATATTTGTAGACCAGTTGGCATGAGACATTGCTCGAAAATTGAGTGTTTGCACATTTTGTGTGAACTTTAAGAAAGCAAATCCTAGAATCAAACTCATGCGGTTGTGGAAGGAAATTCTGCCACAAAAGTTGCCCGCTAGTAAGAGCTGCAATCCAAGACATTCACACCACATATGCAAAATGGCTTTATAGATATAGTTTCTAAACTAATTGAATCATTCCACTGGTCCATCAATTGGAAGAACAATATGTCCCACACCAAGAGGTTACTACCACTGTGAAAGATCGTGTTGTGGAATTCCATCCATACTAGTTATTCTGTTTACTTACCAGAATTTATGTAAAGTTTTTCTTGTTTATCCAGTACAACTGAGATCTTCCCCAAGAATATTTTTTCTTTCCCTTGTATCCCTTGACTGGCCTAGATTCAATTAAGCATTTAAGCCTGATCAAACCTGATCCAGAAATTCAGACAGGAATCCAATTCCAACTTCCTCAAATCCAGAAAGGTCAGGCAGAAATGGGCAAACCCTAATAGTTGATCCCACCCTGGAATCAACAGCTCAAAGGAACATGATAATACAAAGCCTAACACTTAAAAAAATGAAATTGGCATAAGAGAAAATAGAACACCAAATATTCATGCATGAAGACACAAAACTTTGACCAGTGGGACGAAATTACCTTATCAATTTTCAACTTGTTGAATACTTCCTGCAGAACCTTATAATTTTGGATCATATCGTATTCTGATTTTGCATCAAAATTCACCTAGAATATCAAATGACAATTAGTGCAGCCCATTGTATAGATAAAATTATTAATTAGAAGAGGAGGTGCAAAAAATAAAACAGAGCAAAAAGAAGAGGCATCTTGTCACCTTGTGCATTGGAACAACTCCTGGATATGTCATGTCCATCATCTGACATTGCACAGCACCAGATGCAGCCTAGCCACAAGCATTTACATTTAAAATAAATTGAAAGTAGTTATAACTATTTCATCATGGAAAAAAAAATTAAGATGAGAAAAGCATGATGCGACTTACAATAGCAAGACATATCCAGTTAAATTTTATGTGAACACCTTGCAGGTCTTTTTTTATTTTTATTTTTTTATATATATATTTTATCATGTAATGAAGCTTCTAAGGTGTAATTTACTGAGATTTTCCATTATTTTCTAAGAACCAACCATCTTGTTTCCATCAATGCATTTAAAAATGAAAATTTCCCTTGCTCAATATGGGGAATGCATACTTCAAACTATGCATTTCAAATGTCCATAACATGCAGATTACGTTTTGGATTAAGGTTGCATCGTTGCACCCAACAAGCAAGTTGACCACTATGAAGAAACTTGCAAATTAGGCCATCATGATTTTCTTACTTGATGGTTTGATCAAAGCTTACTCTCTTTTTTCGTCTATGACAATGTTCCTCCATTCCTCTATGGTTTGCATCAAATTTTCTTCATTTTACCTCTATGACTATAAACCTCCATGGTTGGTAGGAAAGTTCCTTCAATTTGCCTATATATGACTATCTTGTTTAATTAAATTAATCACCAATGCAAAGGTTTAGCCATAGAGATCAATCATTAGCTCCATCCTTCATGTCAATGGACACGCAACCATCCATTACATCCAAACTCTTTCAAAGGACCATACTATCAAGATATACTTCGTCCCCAACGTACATGGTGTCATAAAACAACATACAAAAGAACAATTTCATGCAAACTATATAGTCAATAAACATAATATGACTACTTTGTATACTACGTGGACTGATGTATTGCATCCAAGGTCGCACTATAAAGGAAAATCATTGCAGCCAATAAACAAGCTAAACAATTTAACCCATCTTAAAAATTGATTAGGGTGATAAGACATCTTAACGTGTTAAGGGGGTGTTAGGGACAGCACATTTCATTTATGTGATCCCCACTGCCCCTAGCGCACATTTTGTGAAGGCTTGCACATGGAAAGGAGTACTGCATCAATACAAAGTCCAGTTATACAAGTGCATATCATAGACAACCACTAACAGCCAAAATCAACATTTTACCCATCAATCTTTCAAATAACAAAAAATTGAGAATGATCATTTCTTTACAAAGTTGTAATGGTAATACATGCAAAATTTGGGAGTAATCAATCTTCGCCAATTTCTTAGCGCTATCAACAAGCCCAGCCAACTTAATTTCTCCCTGTCATAAACTAAAGTGAACATGTGTAGACATTAAGCTCAAAGATGATTTGAGCCAAAGAAGAGAATTGTTTAGGTACTATGTTAGTGAAGCCTATCAACTCAATCTGTCAGATCAGACTCAGTTTATATCAGAAGAAACAGAAAACTTTACAAATAAATAATGTGAATTAAAACTTAACATAGACTGGCCAGATAATGATATGTCACTCATTGCATACCAAATTTTTGCACATCTTCACCCCCACTTTAAAGTTTAAACCCAACCACACCACACGGACCAATCTTGCTCTCATTTTACATCTTTACTATACAGCCATATCTAGCATTAAACCAAATTGTGCAATGGCATAACTGTAAATCAAATTCCAATATCACAAAAAATAGACAGATTCACTGTAAATTGTATGGCATCCCAATCAACATCATATCAATCAACAGTTTAACAGTAACATGTTGGTACACTATCTATTTCCACGTCATTTGAAAGGGGAAAAATAAGCCCCCACTAAGGAAAACCAAAATTCAGGGTGATTTTCAGTATGTAAAGAACAAAAATTTATAATTGGGCCACATATCTCTGAAGAACTCCATCTGGGTCATCGAAATGCACCCAAAGAAAGCATCTTTGTAAACTTAGATAGTACACCAGAATACTCAAATGTGAAAAGATAGAAACTTTCACAACATTTAAAAATAAAATAAAATATTTCTTTTTTTGAAAAACAAATCCATCAGACAAAGAAACCCGAATTCAGGAATGGGCAAACGTTGAAAATGCGAATCCAAAGAAACCCATGTGGAAGAAAGTAAGAAACTTTCGATTCATTACTGCCAAGAACAAACCAAAGCCTCAAGAAACGGGAAATGAATGAAGAAAAAGAAAAAGTACCTCTTCAATCCGAGATAGATTGAGCTGAAGTCTGTTATTAATCCAAGTCAATATCTCATTCCTTCCTACAAAGTACGCACTGTCCATCATTCCTATATTCGTCGCCATTGAAATGCCTTGAAGCAATCTACACACACAGAGACAGAGAAAGAAAGAGAGAGAGAGAATATGAAAGATAAGGAGAGGGAGGAGGATTATGGACTATATTAATTTAATGCGTAATCTTTGGAGGGGTTTTAAAATTTATTAGTTATTTTTTAAAAACTTAAAACTGAAAGTGGAAGTGGAAGGAATTGAACGGTGAGGGATTGAACACAAAGAAACCGAAACCCAAAGTGAAAGGCCACACAATAGGAGTATAGGACTCTCTCTTGCTGGCTCCCACTATAGGGTCACCACTGGTCTTATAGGACAATTTATTATTATTATTATTATTATTTTGAGTAACTAATTGTGGTGTGAGACAGTGATAGTTTTTTGTTTTTTTTTTGAGTAACTAATTGTGGTGTGAGACAGTGATAGTGTTTTTTGTTTTAATGGTAAAATAGGATCTTTGAGATTTTATTGCCAAGTAGGACTGCAACTTCTTAGTTGGTAGTGTGTCTCTAATGTCCATTGTATGGATATCATCTTTTTTTTTTGGGTATGTTCCAATTAAGAAAAAAAAAAAAAACAATGTTTATGTTTATCCTTAAATGAGGTAACATCCTCACTAGGTTGGGCCTTTTTTTTTGGATAAACACTAGGTTGGGCCTTAGACAATGACTAACATGTACTTATAATTTGTGTAATGTGAAATAATAATTTAGATTTACTAGGTGGGGATTTGGCCTGTCCCATTCGATATAGTACGCAATTTATTTTCAGAAAATGAGAGACAAGGACAAGTTTTGGATCTTGAAGTGGAAATGAGAGAGGGACATGAGCCCATTGAGCCGTATGTGAAACTTTTTAGATTCAACTTTTTTTCTTAAATTTTCCCAGCCACATAATGGAGGTGATAGAAAATTTGAGTGATCTTGAATTTCCCTCTTCACCTTGTTTCTTGGGGGGCTTGTGTGGTGTTTTTCAAGTTTTGTTTATCAAAATTTGGGTTTTCTCTTATGGTAATTATTAATTGGAGATTTATTAAATAATTGGTGTTGTTTTAATCATGCTGAATTCAAGGAAATCCAGCAAATGATTTTTAGAAGGTACTTTCATAAGCATATTGAGTGAATCATAGACATTTTCCCTCATTGAATACACATTTGACATTAATAATAGATGCTTAGAGGAAAATGATAGTTTCCAACTCAAAATTTATGATGATGGTATACAATTGTTTTCCTTCAATGTCAGAATGGTTATGGGAGGCTTGAGAGCAGACTTCTTGTACAAATCAGAAGGACAAGCTATCAATTGTAGAGAGATTTTTTTCTCAAAGATTCTGTAAAGAATAATAGGGCCTTGGTGGTGCAGTTGAAGTTAAGGTGTCCTTGAAGGGTTCCAAAATAGGTAATAAAAAAAGGGCATGTATTTTACCCATGGATTTGTTGCCATTGAAATGCTTCACATTTCAAACACTAAAACGGCATGTAATTTACGCATGGACTTATTGATATTTGTCAATTTAATGAAATTCCTTTCTATCACACAAAAAAATTTGGATTAAGAATCTTGTAACACAGTAGCATCACCTCATCACATGTTTTCATTTATGAGGGGAATCAAAGTTCAAATCTCATCTCACTCTTCTTTTTTTTTTTATCTTTTTTTTTTTTTTTTTTTTTTTTTTTTTTTTTTTTTTTTTTTTTTTTTTCAAATTATCAAAACAAAAACAAATTAAACTCTATATACTTTTAATTGTGTAATTTTTAGAAGGTACTTTCATAAGCATATTGAGTGCATCATAGACATTTTCCCTCATTGAATACACATTTGACATTAATAATAGATGCTTAGAGGAAAATGATAGTTTCCAACTCAAAATTTATGATGATGGTATACAATTGTTTTCCTTCAATGTCAGAATGGTTATGGGAGGCTTGAGAGCAGACTTCGAGTACAAATCAGAAGGACAAGCTATCAATTGTAGAGAGATTTTTTTCTCAAAGATTCTGTAAAGAATAATAGGGCCTTGGTGGTGCAGTCGAAGTTAAGGTGTCTTTGAAGGGTTCCAAAAAAGGTAAGACAAAAAGGGCATGTAGTTTACCCATGGATTTGTTGCCATTAAAATGCTTCACATTTCAAACACTAAAACGGCATGTAATTTACACATGGACTTATTGATATTTGTCGATTTAATGAAATTCCTTTCTATCACACAAAAAAAATTTGGATCAAGAATCTTTTAACGTGGTAGCATCACCTCATCGCATGTTTTCATTTATGAGGGGAATCAAAGTTCAAATCTCATCTCCCTCATTTTTTTTATCTATCAAATTAACAAAACAAAAACAATTTTTTTTTTTGAAAAATTACATTTTAAACCTATAGTTTAGATGTGTAATGAATTAAACTCTATATTAAATAAATTTATTAATTTTTGAAACATTATCTCATTACCCTCCCGTTTGATTATGGGGGCAGGCCTACTTTCCACTTTGTTAAGTGATTCGATTGATGAGACTTGGTATGATACTTATGAGATCGATGAGATTGATATTCAACCATTTCTTCTTAGAATGTATTGATTTGATCCCAAATTTACTTTTGAAACATTATGGTTTAATTTGTTACATCCCTAAATTATAGGACTTAAAATGATTTTTTGGAAAAAAAATCATGTAGGCTTATTGTCTAATTTGTTTAAACCTATATGGCTATTTGAAGGATTATGTTAATACTCCGTATTTAATGATAGAGGCTAACAAGGTTTGGGTGCATGTTTCGTTCAACGACAATTGTACTCGGACTGTTGGATTTTAATTTTAACAATGTTTATTGTAGGGTTTTTTAAGTATGAATCAAGGTTTGAATAAAATAGTAGTAGTATAATTACTTATTAAACAAATATAAATTAGTATAATCAGCTTCACAAACCGTCCAACACGTTTGACTTTGATCCTCTACCATGACTGCCTGGCCTCTACAATGTGATGAGGATCTAAAAAGAAATCCAGTGCAATATATAGTATATGCATCACACTAATCCTCTTTTGTTTTTCTTTTTGTTTGATGCAATTCTCTTTCCAAATGAGTTTCCTCCGGCAGTCCAATTGCTAATCTGGACACTCTACTGGGCCGGCTACTTCTAGAGTCACCAAATGCCCCAAACCATGCAACTCTAACCGTTCTAGAACAAGACAATCAGATGGATATTCAAATCAAAACATATCCTGAAGAGTCATTTGATATAAAGTTGTTTCAAGAATTGAGTCACCCAATTGACATACTTAGGCCTCTCAGTCTCAAAGGCCCCAACTAGTTTAATTTTAATATACAAGAATATTTCATAAAAATAGAGTTCAATCGACTTAAGAGGTCACAGGTAACTACTGCAGCTTTAATAGTCAAGGTGGATAGTATATTTAACAAGAATTTCATCAGGCAACCGAATAATCCAATTCTCCACATATTAGTCTCCCTTAACACACAAATGATTATAAACAATACCACCAAGAAGCAAAATAATAATAGGCCAAATTAAATAATCACATCCTTGATTTGGGTCATTTGTAAACTGACCATTAGAGTTTTAATTTTGCAATATAACCATATGAGATTTATAAATTAGTGAAATTGACTAGTTACATTTCTGTCAATTTTGTTAACAGAAGTTGGTCACATGATTACTTTATAATAAAAAATTCATTATTTCAGATGGATTAAAAGAAGAAGAAAAAATATGGGTTCCAATTAACTTAATTGGTTAGTTTGAATTCCCTCACGGCTACTTACCTTAAGGTAAAATCTTGCGATTATCGTGGTACACTTAATTAGTAGGGTGTTACGTGTTTCCCTGAAATTAGTCGAGTGCGCATATTTACATAACGCTCGCCGGGACACCAAAGTTAAAAAAAAAAAAAAAAAAAAAAAAACTTAATGGTAAAATCGATCGTAATTATCAACCCAAAAAAAAAAAAACCTAATGTTTACGACGGGTCGGGCTAGGCTTAACTAGGTTTGTAATTCCAGGATTAGGGTTTTAGGGTTGCCTTATAAGCACAAAGTCCATCGCCTTCATTTTTTACCTAGCTGATAGTAGCGAGCGAGCGAGAGAGTGAGAGAGTGAGCCATGGTGCACGTCTCCTTCTACCGCAACTGTAAGCCTTATCTTCTCTTAAAAACCTCTTATTCATTCATTCTATTTAATATATTTATCAACTTTTTTTTTGTTCTTTTTTAATCCCTGAATTGTTGATCTTGATCACCTTTTTTGTTTTGTTTTTAATGTTAATCATTGTTTGGGTGCTGAGAAAATTTAGGAAAGGAATAGAAGGTGGAACCTTAGATCTTATGCTTAGCTTGGCTAATTAGTTTGCTGTCTGTTTTGAGTTGAGGGTATTGTGTGATGTGGTTTCAAATGATGGATGTAAATTTTAGATTCAGAATGATAGGATCTGTTTGGTTGCCGAGGAAGCTTGAGGTCTAATCAGTGAAATCCAATTTGATTGCTGTGCATTTCTTATCGTTTGGTTGATGAGAAATCAAATTATGTGCAAAGCTTAGTAAGTTGAGTTTGGCATTATAACATGGGAAGATGTTGTGATCCAAACGTGTTCTTTTATCTACATAGGTCTCTTTCAGCTAAATTGAGTGTTCGGGTCCGTTTGGTATTGCGATTTCATGGAGAAAAATAGTGACTTTAAATGAAAACCCAAATATTTTTTTTAATAGGTAAAACCCAAAAAAATTCGTGTTTAGTTTTGCTTTTTTAAGAAAATTGCGATTTTAAAAATGGGGAAAAGTGCATTTTGAAATCGCACCTCATGGAGTGTTTTTTTTAAACCAAATAAGTTTTGTTTACTCTTGATTTGTATTAATATAAATTGAGTTATATGTAGATGGAAAGACCTTTAAGAAGCCCCGCCGCCCCTATGAGAAGGAGCGGTTGGATGCTGAGTTGAAGCTCGTGGGAGAGTATGGGCTACGATGCAAGAGAGAGCTGTGGAGGGTTCAGTATGCTCTGAGTCGTATTCGTAACAACGCAAGGATGCTTCTGACCCTTGATGAGAAGAACCCACGTCGAATCTTTGAGGGTGAGGCTCTTCTTAGAAGGATGAACAGGTATGGGCTTTTGGATGAGAGTCAGAACAAGCTTGATTATGTCTTGGCCCTCACTGTGGAGAACTTCCTTGAGCGCCGTCTTCAGACACTTGTCTTCAAGTCGGGAATGGCCAAGTCCATCCACCATGCTCGAGTGCTTATTAGGCAGAGGCATATCAGGTAAAATTATCTTTTGGTATGGTAAATATAGAATGACTGCTTTACTGCTATGTTGTTTAATTTTGATATTGGTTCAAATGATTAGCCTTGTAAGTTTGGTTGTAACTAGATCTTGAGAAAGCCTGGTTTACCTTATAACTTTCTAAGTTTGAAATATGAGAGGTGTGGCCAATACGGACGTGTTCATAAAAGATATGCCTTGGATGATGCAAATGACATATTTTAATAGCGTTTTTGTGATCAATATAATATGGTGTTTCTGTCTGCAACTTGGAGCAATTGTGGTGGTGGTGGTGGTGGTGGTAGTGTTAACAATTGATGCATATGAGGGTGATAGCACTTCAGTGCATGTGGAACAATTGGATGTATTGGTGTTCTTGGTAGTGGTGTGTTCAACTGTCTTGATGAATTTATAAGAAAATTCTTATAAATACCGTACGTTTGGCACACTGCTAATATGTATGTGGCTATGTGCACGTTCATGTGCATGTTTATGTGTGGTCAATGGACTCCAATTGAGACTCTTGGGTTTATTCTTGTGGCTCTTGTATGTTTTAATTTGCTAGTTTGGTTTGTATGCACTTCTTGTTGATGTAATATATTCCCATGAGATCATACCCTCTCAAATAGGATAATTTTTTCTTATGATAATTTCCCTCATGGTTGATGTAATACTTATGAGGATTAAGGATAATTTTTTCTTACAATACTACTGGATGTCTTTTGGCTGGGCAGGGTTGGTAGGCAGGTTGTGAATATTCCATCTTTCTTGGTGAGGGTTGATTCACAGAAGCACATTGATTTCTCACTTACCAAGTCCATTTGGTGGTGGGCGACCTGGAAGAGTGAAGCGAAGGAATCAGAAGGCAGCTGCTAAGAAGGCCTCTGGTGGAGATGCAGATGAAGAGGACGAGGAATGAGTCATGGGTTAGGACATTTACTAGTAATACTACTAGTAGGACTGGGGTGTCAACTTTGTTGAACTTTCAATGTTTTGCTTGCAATTTTTAGTATTGCTTTAAGTGAGAATAGAACTAGCTTCTTGTTATTTATGTACAAGCTGTGTTTCCTTGGCTTTAAAATATGTTTTCCGAGCCCAATGGTAGAGGAGGAAATTCATCATGGTGGATTGCTAGCTAGAGTTTCAGCTGTCGTTTATGAGCCTTTCAGGCCGTTAATTATACGTGGGATGTTCTTATTGGCTATGTTAATGGCTGATAAATTAGTTGCTGAGTATTCATAGTATTTGGATCTATCGATATTTGTTACCAGGTTTTATCCGTAATGACTTGAGAGCATTCACATCAAGTTCCATCAGATTCTTCATCCACTTTCAAATTTGAAGTACTGCAGTGGTTCTTCATTTATGAATTGTCATTTAGATCTTTTATATATTATTACAATTCTATCTCTCTCCCACTCTTTCACTCTCCAATTATTTTACAATTCTTTCTCTCACTCATGATTTCTCTCGTTTCACCTCTCTCACTCTCCTTTTCATAAACATAAAAGAGTGTTTTTACTATTTCAAAAACATGAAAAAGAATAAAATAAGAATACTTTTAAAGAGTGCTTGAAAGATAGAGAGTGAGATGTAAAGTGTATTTTAAAAATGAGTAGGTAAAATAGAAAAAGTAGTTTTTTCTTTCAAAACTTGAAGAAATTTTAAAATATCCGATGTGAATGCTCTTACATTGTCATGCGGTTGTATATAGAAACTTAATATCATTACGTGAGAAATACCGTCGATAGTAGGAATTAAAATTATCAACATTATAATTAAACGAAATTTATAATAACCCTTTATTTATTGTAGAATTTAATCCGCATTGACAAGAAGGGACTTCATAATCTCTTGTAGATCTTAAGATCTTAGTAGTTAATTTGAAGGTACTAGATTAGATACCTTTCTTCTCCCTGTTAATTCCGCTCCACTTAAATCCGTGACCTAGATACAGAAACTCCAATCTTGGTCATATACACAATAATATAATGATTATTTTGTGTTATTTCTTCCACAGTATAAGAGTACTAGGACACAATTTATTCATTCATTTATTATTATTATTATTTTTTACCTTTACCTCGTTGAAATGTTAAGTTATAGGTAGTGAGTAGTAGAAAATAAGGGAAAATGTTGGGTCCAGTCTTCTAAATGTCAACACATGATCAAAATAGAACACATATATGTATCATGTTGGATCTAATACACTAGATCTAATATACTTAGACTACTGAAACGCTAGATCTAAGCTGAATTCAATAAATAAATATATGGTAAAACTTAGATACAGTTTTTTAGGTTAGGTAGATTTGGTTCCCCAATTGAATTTAAACACATTACTTCATTTAATTTAATTATTCTTGGAAAAAATAACATTGTTTATATTGAATTGGATAATGCAACCATGTATTTGAAACTTTGAATTCAGTTAGGGAATCTAATGTACTTAACCTAAGTAACGTTCTAAACAACAGCAAAAAAAGAAAAAGAAAAAAGAAAAGAAAAGAAAAAGATAACATTAGTAGTTAAAAAATGTTTTAATATATTTAAAATACTAATTTAAGGTGGGTTCCAGTTAGCTCAACTGGTAAAGTCTTTTGTCATCGAGTAAGGGACCTGAGTTCAAATCTCACCTACACTAAAAACCAATTGGTTTCTTGGTCTGATAGTAAGAGCAACCATTATGAGCGGACGCCATAGATTTAAATTCTATCATAACTAAAATTTTCAAAAAAAAAAAAATAAAAATAATTTAAGATTTTAATAGTAGATTAATGATGTGATAATTTCTTGACCGTTTATTATAAATGGAAGGTTAAGATGGGTTGTGACTTGTGAGGATTTCGGTTGACCCACGAGAACGAGAAGTAGTTCAAAGTTGAAACCCCCAAAACAGGAACACTGCGAAAACTAAAGAAAGAAAGCAAACATGGATTCCATCAACTTGGTGAAAGGCTACGGCAAAGTACACGACCTGGAACTCCAAGATCAATCTCCAAACCCGACCACAAAAAAGTACACCACCAAACAGAAGTCCCTCCTCACCGCCGTCTCCATCTTAGCCATCTTCCTCATGTCTCTAACCCTCGGTTCACTGTTCGGATTGCTAGTCCACGAGTACACCACCGAGCCACCCGAGTCCCCATCATCCAACTCGGCCGATTCAATCATCATCAAAGCCGTGTGCAACGTGACTCGGTACCCTGACTCATGCTTCTCCACCATAACATCATTATCATCATCCTCTTCCCCAAAACCCACCGACCCAGAAGCCATCTTCAAGCTCTCTATCCGGGTCTCCATCGCCGAGCTCTCAAACTTCAAGACCATAATTTCCAATTCGAACGAGGCGGGCGCTTTGGGTGACTGTCAGACCCAGATAGAGGACGCGTTGAGTCGACTCAATGACTCGGTGGTGGCTATGGACGTGGGCCCAGGAGAGAAGGTGTTAACGGAGTCCAAGATCAAGGATTTACAGACGTGGATCAGTGCTGCGATGACAGACCAAGAGACGTGCTTGGATGGGTTGGAAGAGATGGGGTCAACGGCTCTTGATGAAGTCAAGACCAAGATGCAGAGGTCTAAGGAGTACATCAGTAATTGCTTAGCAATTTTGGCTAATATTCACACCCTTCTTCACAATTTCCATATGTCCCTTCACTGAATTATTTATTTATTTTTAAACCATGTTTATTGCAATGCACAATTTGTGATCTTAATTTGTGTGTCTGTGTGTTTCTGATGTTAATTTGTCATTTTGTTTCTGGCTTTGTGCTTGTAAGTTACTAATGCATATACAAAAGATATAAGCAGATCCTTATCTTTTAGTAATGATTATTTTTTTGGATTGTAATTTCTTATTTTTGTCAAACTTGAATAAGTCATTTTCTTTCCAATCTCGTTAGTTTCATGAGACCCACTGGTTGATGTTAGAAATTAGAATTGCTTGTTGAGGGTTTTGTGTGACATTGAAAAGAGCAAAAGAGGTGGTGGATAAAATTTTTTTTTTTTATATTTTAAATTTGTTTGAAATTTTTTTGGGGAAATAGTTTTTTATTTTATTTTTTAAACTCGTCTCATTTTGTTTTGAAACTTGTCTCTTCAATCAACTGAATAAATAATACTTATATTGAAGAGATTGACACATTAACCTAACCACATCAACACATTTAGGTGCATCTTTGGTAAATACGACGAATATTATAAAACTAAGTGATCGAGATCATATTACATTGTCTATTACAAAACAACCCCATAATATCAGAGTTAAGAAGGGGCAATAGATCATTAGGGGGAGAAGAAAGCATAACAAAATCTTGAGTAGTAGTAGTCCCCCTTTTAGCAAGTGCATCAGCACAAAAGTTGGCTTCTCTAAAGCAATGGATCATTTTGGTCTGGGGAATTTTTCTCAAAAGCGCCCTGCAATCATTAATAAGAGGGCTAAGATCACCACTACAAGTAGTATTCTTAGAAAATATAGATACAACAGATTTAGCATCTAATTCTATCTCTACAGCTAGCAGCCGTAGTTGAACACATAGAGAAAGACCATCTCTTAAAGCCCATAACTCTGCTGCCACACTGCCAGTAGTACCAATATTCCTCACAAAGCCCATAATCCAGTCACCATCTGAATTACGAATAAGACCACCACTTCCTGCAATTCCTAGATTAACAAGACTTGAGCCATCAGTGTTTAATTTGACCCACCCTGGGCTAGGCTTCTCCCATCTAATAGGCATGAGAATAGGAGATCTACTAACAAGAGGTATTTGAATACAGCAAATAAATTCCATAACAAGCTTGTTCAACATAACTAGCAAGCCGAGGGTTGGGAGTAGTATGTTGGAATATCACCTTATTACGTTGTATCCATAAGTTCCAAATGCTAAAAAGAAAGAAGATATTCCAAGTAAAGAGCTTGCCAAAGACCTTGGATTTATTACAAGCATTGGCATTAAGCCAATCCATGCAATTTGAGCCAAGGAAAAAGGAGTTTGAAGGAGATAGGCCAGCATCAAGCCAAAAGCTATGAGCCACATGACAATCTCTAAAAACATGTAAGATAGTTTCCATCACTTTCTTGACAGATCTCACAAAGCGGATCCAGAATTATTTTCCTCCTTACCAAAACATTTCTAACAGGGAGGCTAAGGTGAGCACATTTCCAAAGCATGAGTTGGATTTTTGGAAGGATGTTGAGTTTCCAAATCCAATTGTGAGAGAAGACAGAATTTTCAGCATTAGAACCTAAAGCCAGCAGATAAGCATCTTTGGAATTAAAATTACCATTAGTTGTTGAGTTCCATATAAGCTCATTACCACCAGCAGAATTCCTCCTAATAGGAGTGGCTTTAATCAAAAGTTCCAGGTGATAAGGAATAACAAAAGATAATCTGTGGAGATGCCAAATACCATCCTCATAGATATTATTAATACACAAAAGCTCTTCCCCTAGATTCAAAGGCCCAAAAATTCAAACCCCTGAGATTCTCCACTAGTTAGCCACTTGTCAGACCAGAAATTTAGAGTACAATTACTCCCTATCAACCATCTAGATCCGAGAGTGCAAATATCCTCACCTTTACGAATAGTGGACCAAGTTTTGGAGAAAGCATGCTTTCTTGGCCTAGCACCAAATAGGTATTTACATCCTAAAACCTTTGCCCAAAGAGCATTAGGCTTGGACTTGAAACGCCAACAGAGTTTAGCTGCAAGAGCTAGATTTTTTTGGCTTAGCTGCCATAATACCCAACCCACCCTCAGATTTAGGCCTAGTGATTTTCCTCCAGCTCACAAGATGAAGTTTCTTATTAAGATCTGAAGAACCCCAAATAAAATTTCTATTGACCCTATCAATGGAATTTAGAATCTTGGCAGGAAGCATGATTCCTTGCATCACATAAGAAGGAATGGCAGAAGTGACTGCTTGAGTTAGAATAACACGACCAGCCATAGAAAGAAGCTTAGCTTTCCAACCCGTAAGCTTAGTTTGCATTCGATCAATGATAAAATCAAAGTCATGGACTGAAGAGCCTGAGTGCTTTATGGGAAAACCAAGGTATTTCCCCAAATTAGGGGTGGAATCAATCCCAAGAACAGAACACAACTCCCTGCGTTGGTCTGGATTGACATTAGGAGAAAAATAAGCTTTTCGATTTACAAGAATTCACTTTTTGACCAGACAGATCACAAAAAGTCTCAAGGACTTCTTTAATGCTCTGACAATTTTTACGATCAGCCTTAGCAAACAAAACCAGATCATCTGCAAAGAAGAGATGAGAGAAAAGCTGGGCCATTCCTAGCAGCTTTGACAGGGTCCCAAAGGTTATCACTACATCTCTCATGAATTAGATAGCTCAAAAACTCCATACACATGATAAAAATATAAGGAGAAAGGGGGTCTCCTTGTCTGATTACCCCTAGAAGGGAGGAAAGACTCAAGCTTACCACCGTTAAGTAAGACCGAGATAGAAGAAGTAGAGACACAAGCTCATAATAACATTAGAAAGAAAATTGGGAACTTTAAACAAGTTAAGCATGTCCCGAATAAACTGCCATTCAATGCGGTCATAATGCCTTTTCAAGATCAATTTTTGATAGCTACAAAACCAGCTAGGCCTTTTTTCAAGCTTAAGGAATGAACAAGTTCCTGAACTATGATCATGTTATCAATGCCTTTCCTGCCTGGAACAAATGCAGTCTGGAGAGGAGAAATTAATTTCATCAAGCAATGGTCTTAGTCTGAGAACAATAATCTTTGTGACAACCTTATAAATGGTATTACACAACCCAATAGGTCTGAACTTGCTAAGACAATCAGCCCCAACACATTTAGGTATAAGAGTAATCAAGGTTTGATTCAGGTACTCAGGAATAACACCACAATTAAAAATCCCTTGAACTTCTTTGACAACACTCTCCTAACAGTAGCCCAGGTTCTTTGGAAAAACCCAGCATGAAGACCATCAGGCCCAGGGGCCTTAAAAGGTTTCATGGACCACAAAGCAACTTTAACTTCAGAAGAAGATATAGGCTGAGACAAAGTTAAACTATCCCCCTCCGAGATACAAGCTTTCCAGTTGTTGATACTCCATATACTTCTTGGAGCACTGGACATGCTAGTACAAAAAAGGTCCATAAAACCTTTCCTCACCAGAGTAGCAATATCAGCTTCAAGATGGATCCAATTACCCATGTTATCTTTAATAGAAAGAATTCTATTGCGCTTCCTCCTAACAAGAGTAGAAGAGTGAAAGAAAGCCGTGTTTCTATCTCCTTGAATAAGCCAATTATATCTGGATTTAACCGACCAAAATTCCTCCTCCTGTTGAAGAACAACCAAGAATTCCATTCTCAAAGTTTTCTCCAAATTAACAAGATAAACATTAGGACTCACAGCTAAAGAGGATTGAATTCCCCTAAGCCTGGCAGTCAGGTTCTTTTTCTTCCAAAAGATGTTACCAAACACGTCTTTATTCCATTTCATAACAGCTTCCGTAAACTCGATAATATTACTTTCAAGAGGAAGAACCACATCCCAAGAGTTTTTGACAACCTCTGGGAAGGAAGGATGAGATAACCAGACCGGCTGGAAAATAAAAGGCCTTGGAAGATTTAAGCAAGGAGGTTTACTAAGACAAATTATCACTGGGCAGTGATCAGAATGAATTCTGGTCAAGTGATGAACAGTAGCTTCAGGGTAAATCTCTCTCCAGGCTGCATTAGCAAAGCCTCTATCCAGTCGCTCCTGAATAAGATATCTCACTTCTCTAAGGTTAGACCAGGTGAAACGAGGACCATGGAAACCAAGATCCATCATACCACAATTATTCAAGCAGTTACTGAATAACTGACTCCTCCTCAGATTAACAGGAAGACCCCCAAACTTATCTTCACTAGAGAGCACTTCATTAAAATCCCCGGCCAGAAGCCAAGGAAGATTGTGCAAGGAAGCAACTTGGGAAAGATTATCCCACAAAATTTTTCGTTCCAAAAATCTAGGACTAGCATAAATAGCAGAGAGAAGCCAGGAAAAGTTAGACGAACGTACCTTAACCACAGCATGGATTTCCTGCTCAGTAGCTGCAAGAACAGAGACATCCACAACAGCAGAATTCCATAGAAGCCAAAGGCCACCAGCATATCCAATTGTGTCAGCATGGATTGCACCATCAAAAGGCAAAGTATCAGTAATCTCCTTTGCACGATCTCCTCCAACCCTGGTCTCAGTGACAATTAGTAATGAAGGAGAATGACAGCTAACCAAATCAGCAATAGAACGACGAAAGTTGGGGTTAAGAGCCCCTCTACAGTTCCACAAAATAATATTCATAATTAATGAGAGATTAGGGGTAGGACACTCATCAATCTGAGGAAGACTCCTCATTTGCTCCATCAAACTCCATCCCATCTCCTTCAGAAACCTCTTGGTGGCTCCGTCTCCTTTCTCATTCTCACCGTTCATCATTGCTCCATCACCGTATGCTCCATGATCCCCATGCAAATCAGAAGACTGAAAAGTGAGTTTGGTCCGGAATACTTTGGCAAATCAGGAGACTGAAAAGTGAGTTTGGTCGGAATACTTGAATGCCCAGACAACAAACTTCTTTTGTATTCAATTGGTTGTTCCACTGCCCAGACAACAAACAGCAATTCTCCTTTCTGTTCCACTAACATTCTCCTTTCTGAGGGATTTAAGCTCCTCTCGCACAAGATTTAATTCGCACAAGACTGGCTCAGAGATATTGACAGAGATATTGACGGTAGCGTCCTCCACGCTAGTGTATTCTCCTGTCTTGGTGCTGGTAGGTCCGTCAAGAACTCCCACCAAGGGTTTTCCCACTGTTGCCACGCCGAATCTGATCTAAGAACGGGAGTAAGCCCAGGACTCGGCTTTCCTTCGTCAGTGGGAAGATGTACTTCCAAGCTGTCATGAGCTCCTGGTCGTACCACCCTAGAGTCGCAGTCGAGTCGGGGTGGCCCTTATGTGATCCAATCATCGGAGGAACTTCCATTATTTTTCCTCTGAGAAGGATTCCCCAAACTTGCTGACTTGACGAAGCCATTTCGGTGTTCTTTTGCTTTTCCTTTGGAAGAGGATGAGCGTTTGCCATTAAGGGAATCAGAGACTCGAGGAGAAGAGAAGGATTTGGGGAGATGTTGTGTCTCGAGTTTTGGAGTGGTGACAGTACTAACAAATGAGAAGTTAGGGGTGAGTTAGGGGTTGGGAGGCAAACCTGCAGAACCAGCTGGTGAAACTGACTCAGCTTGTAGTTTACGTTTACCTTCTGAGTGCCTACGTTCTTGCGTGTCTACAGAGAAATTGTCACTGGGAGATCTTGAGCCGTGGGCCCTGTCACATCCCAAAATATCAGAGGAAGCAGGCTTACTCTTATTTGAGCTGAAAGTCTTCTTATTGTCAAGTCTACGGCTCGACTTCCTACGTTGCACAATGGACCATGGCCCATAATCATTTTTAATATTTCCCGCCAACTCATCAGCTTTGTCAACTTCCAGAACCACAACTTCCTCCACAGGAGCCTGAGTTGGTTCCTTAATAGAATAAGGACAATTACCTTTCCGGTGGCCGAGACGACCGCAAGAGAAACATAGAAGATGAAGGCCTTCATAAATAACAGACTGATAAAATTTATCAAGACGCACAGCTCGAATAAGAGGGTTATCAAGATTGACTTGAACACAAATTCTAGCATACCTGCCTCTAGACTCAGTAGCAGTTTGAGCATCAATCTTCAAAACAGGCCCTATTGCACTTCCAATACTTCGGAGCACACTTTCCTCATAATATTCCAATCGGTAACTTCAGGCAAGTCTTGCCCAAACTGCCACCGAAGAACAATTAGCTGTGGAAGGTTTAAAATTTGGTTGCCAAGGCCTTATAGTTAAGTAGTGTTCTCCAATAAACCATGGGCCATTCTGTAAAACTCTATCAAAATCTTCCACAAGACCAAATCGGATGAGGAAAAATTCATGGCCTAGATCAACACAATCTAGTCTCCCAAGCTGGTTTCCACAGACCCATAATCCGAGAATGGAGAAAGTGGAAACCCACAGAACGCCCAAAAACCTTAATGATAAGAGAATGAGTCCATTTGGAACGGATACGTACCTTGGTATTTTTGGAGAGCTTGACATTAGCAATTCCATCAATAACCTCCTGAACATCCTCAAGAATTTCATCTTCCTCCTCTTCAATCTCCCCGAGGATAGTTGAAGATGGGTCAAGACCAAAAGCATTGAGGAAAGCCCTAGGAATCTCACCAACAAGTCTATCTTTATACGAACCAGTAGGAAAATCCCCGGCCTGACTAATAGCTGGGTTTTCCTTCACCTTCTTAGTGCTTCGCGTCAACTCCGCTTCTTCTTCTCTAGAAGTTTCGGAAACTTCCGAGAACTCGCAGTCCATGGTTTTCTCTCAGCTGGTTTTTACTCGAGAAAATGACTTACTTTTTCCTTGTTACAATGTATTTAGGTGCATCTTATTTCTTGAAGAGATGAGAGTCACATGTTGTGCTAAAAATACTATTTTCCTAAATATTTTTCAAACAATACTATTTTGTTAAATAATTGTAAAAAAACATATTATTAAGCAAAAATGATCGGGAGCGAGAGTGGTGAATAGGTGATTATTTTCTGAAACTGAGTTTTGGGAAATTTTGGGTTTTTCTTGCCTTAGTATGATAAGGAATGCTGTGAGCTTGTGAGCGTAGAGCAATTTTTATTTTTATTTTTAGAACTCCTATAAATATAGATGAAGCTCCGTTCATGCAGTTAACGACAGTTGAATAAAATATGGCTGTCGTTTCTATCCAACACTTCGACGACAATTAACACTAAAGGGGGAACAATTGGAAGGGGGGGCCCTTATCAACAGCAGTGTCGAACTGTCCATGGGCTGAGCTAAAGTGGCACATGAATATTCATGAAGTGTTGGCCTTGTTTTAGTCATGGGCCTAATGCAAGTCATCCTTAGTCCTTACCACTGAGACTATTGAATAATAAAGATTGCAACATATCTTCCTCTTCAACACCACATTCCTGTCCATGAAGAAGAGAAAAGTCACATATTATCTTCTTAAATGCACATTTGTATCCTTGTTGGTGTATAAGAGACTACTTGAATTATCTTTCGTTGATTGAGAGCACTATAGGATGCCTGTATTCCTCGGCAAGATGTTACGATTACTGCACGGTGAAGCACTTATGTTGTCAACAGGAAAGCTTCAAGCAGTTGATTGTTTGAGCTTAATTGTGGTCATTTGATTACGTAAAATGCTGCTAAATTTTGTTTTTAGTTTCATCTATGATGCGCTTTTGCAAGTCTGTGTCTTTGCAAAAGCAATTATTAGTCTAGTGATTGCATATATAATTTGAAAACTTCCATTCAGATTTGCTAGTAATTTGCTGTCACTAAACTTGGGCCTTTAAAGTTATATTAGCCCAAGTCCATAGCGCTTAGATCCGTTGTATTATTATTATTATTGTACTTCCTTACCTTTTTTTTTTTTGTTTTTTGACAAAGAGAGGGAGAGGGCCTTGGCCCATCTCCATCTTCCAAAACAAAAACCACCTAAGAGGGGGAGAATGGAGATGGTTAGGGGCCCATCTCACTTACAAAAAAATAGCCCAACGAGCAAGGTTAAGAGCTAAGAAGTTTATATACCTAGGAACAAACATAAAATCCCAACACAAAAAGCTATTAAGAATAGATTTAAAATCATCAAGAATGACATTTAAATTTTCATCATCCCTACAAACAGCAACACGAGTGGAGTTGTTTGGCCTAATAGCGACAGACATCAAAGTTTTACTTCAAATATTTAGAAGGGGAAATAAGCTTGCTTTACCAGCTCAATAGAAGTGGGAATGTCCAAGGAATTTAACTTGATTGGAAAATGGGAATGTGACTAACTAATGATGGTGAAAGGACAATTTAGAAGAAGATGCTCTAGAGATTTAGTTGTTGTACAACTAGTGTCCACCTAGAGGGAAGGAAGTGGGAGGACTACCTCGGGCGGGCATAATAATTTTTTCAGTTGAGGAGAAATTTTTAAGTCTATACGGAGGAGTCTTCCATCCTCTCACAAGGGTGTGGGCCCTTTGTGAAAGAGAGGGAGGAAGGAATACCTCGGGTGGACATAATAATTTCTCGATTCTTAAAAAACTTTTTAAGTTTACCTAAAGGAGCCCTTCATTTTTTCACAGGGGATGTGGCCCTTGTGTGGTACCCCTATGGGGCCCACACTTCATGTAAGAGGGAAGGAGGACTACTTCAACCGAACATATTAATTTCTCAGTTGAGGATAAATTTTTAGGTCTACTTGGAGGAGTCTTCCCTCTTCTCACAAGGGTGTGGCCCTTGTGTGGGACCTATCTGTAGGGCCCACACCTCATGTGAGAGTGAGGGAGGACTGGCGCGGACAGACAAAATATTATCTCCTCAACATATATTATTCAAAACAAATGTGGTAGGAAAGATGTTCCATGCTATTCTCGGAAGGTGTTTCAATCTTTCATTAATTCTGGGTTTCTTCTTCCACTCCAATTTGATTATAGTGCGTGTTGAATTTATCGATTAGTTATCCATGCACTTCACATCTTTTGGATAGAGGGCACTTGTCATCTTACTAAGTCCAATCTCTTCTTCTTTGATTACATATTGTTAAATATATACACAAAAAGATTTAAGTATACCAACCAAATTTATAAACAGAGACGCCGACCAATAGGATATGGATTAACTCGTATATCTAAATATTAACATAGACACCGACCAATAGGATATGGATTAACTCGTATATCTAGATTTTCCTCATCAGCAGTTAAGTTATTGACATATGAAAAATTCTATGGACTCACCCCAAAATTGTTTATGTATTATAATGTACACATGGATCATTTCATATACAGGGCTTAAAATGGAAGTGGAAATCGGCTGGCCTTATACCATGGATGCCCAACTGCCTAAAACCTTGTCTTGTCTTTAATTAATTTCTAGTGGTCGAGATGGTTTTGAATAAGACATGAGAGAGAGAGAGAGAGAGAGAAACACAATACTATAATTCAGATAAGCCAGACGACTATAATCCCCACTTCTTTTTTGATTATAATTAAGTTGGTGATGATAGTTATCCAAACCCCCTGAAATGGGCCATCCCCAATAAGAAAACATTCCTTACTCACTGGAGGTCTAAGAGATAATAATAACAAAACATTCATTGCCCTCTTATTGAATCCCTATCAACGTACAAAACAAGCTAACATAAATGTCAAAGTGTGATAAAACTACATTAAACATGAGGTCTGGGATTTAGCCAAAAAAAAAAACATGAGGTCTGGGATTGGTCTCTATTCAACCAAAATTGAGGCCACATAACTAAAATAATAAAATGCCGCCAGCGCGTCCAGACTTCAGAGAGAGAGAGATAGAAAGCATATGCAGTTTAAAATCAATATATATGAAGAAAGCACACCACTCGTTAATGTCTTTACCATTAGGCTAATTCTATATCATTTCATGTCACTGCCTGTTCATATTTTAACCACGCCACTAGGTTTCTCCATTTCTGATCATAGTCTACTGTCCACTAGGCAGCCAATTAGCCTATTAGGTAATTACACTAAATCAATAATGTGCAATATTGTTAAGTACGTTGGAGGAATCCACGTAAATTTTTGGATGTTCCAACCACGTCAAAGTTTTGTGAAATTTAAGTTATAACTTAGATGGTGATTTATATGACAAACTCATTTAGCTAGACAATTGTCATGTCGAAAATATTAAGGTGATAAAAAAAGCGTCACTTCCAATTGAGGTCGTAAAACAATTACAGATCATTCATGCTGCGCAACATAATGACCACAATAACATAGGAAGTGGATGTATCCATGCCCGGCCCTGGGATAAGCCCCACAAGCCCAAGGGCTAGGGCAACCCCCCGTAGGGGGCAATAAGTGAAGGAAAAAAAAAATGAATTAGTAGACATTAAAAAAAATAATAATTAATAATATACAACTATACATAAAATATATATATATATGAGGTATATGTGATATGTTTCGTGTATATCAAGGATTATACTATTTAAGGGTGGGTCCAAAGAGTCATGCATACGAGGTTCTTGATTATCATTAAAAAAAAGGGGAGGGGGGGGGGGGATTTTTTTAAAATATGATCCAAATATAAATAGCACTAGTGAGTGCGCCAGGCCATATTAAACAAAGGACAAAAATAGATGATTATTGGATTTCTACTTTCACTTCAATATGTATTTATAATATCTTTTAAAAAAAATGCATTTTCAATTATCATTAGCTGAAAAAACTATAAAATTAAGATTCCATTACTTCAACATATGCACTATATATAAGACAACACAACTTCCTAGCTAGTTAGGTAGCTTACTTTTTTACATATAATTCCCCATAGTTGTTGAAGAGTAATACCCAACTTATTTATGATGGCAAAGGTTCATCCCCAAGCAATAGTTCCCTCTGCCTCTTGCTACTTCTCTTCGAAACAAGAAACTTTTACAATATGGATGAAGTCCTTAATACTAAATGGCAAAGGTTGCACTGTCTTTGATACCAATGGTCAAATTGTGTTTCGTGTTGATAACTACAACTGCAAGTGTAGAAATGAAGTTTATCTTATGGATTTCAAAGGCAGGGTCCTCTTCACCATACTGAGAAAGGTAAAAGTTTATTAAATAGCATCAAATTTGAAAACTTGGACTACTAAATATATACATATGCTCATCATTTGTGCTCTTTTGTGTAGAGATTCAAATTGTTCAAGTTTTGGGAGGGCTATAGATCAAGTGACACAGAGAGTATCAAGAAAAAGCCTGGTTTCCAAGTTAGAAAAGCCTTGAGGATTTCAAAAGGTGACTCACCATGTGAGGTTACTGTGGGGTTAGATGAGAATCAACCACATCATTATAAAATCCAAAGCTGGAATAGCAAGTCAGTGTGCAAGATAGTAGACCAGTTTGGGGGCCTTGTTGCAGAGGTGAATATTTTAGTCTATACTTTTTTCTCATTCAGTCATTTATATAGAATTTTGAGTTCAATATATATATATTGATTAAGTTTAGAGCTAACTTTGTCATGTTTTCATGGACAGTTAAAGAGAAAGCAATCAACATATGGGGTGGATTTAGGCAACGATGTTTTGACAATGGTGGTGGAGCCCAATATTGATCACTCTCTTATAATGGGTCTTTTTGTTGTGTATAGTCTTATTAATTGTAGAATGTGAGAGTGTGGAAGCAATAGAATGTTCATGTGAATTTCACTAGCTATATATACTACATGATAATGGTTGACCTTGTCTCACAATCATATGAAAATATCAATGAACTGCATTGTTGACTGATTAATTGATTCTGAACTTAAGATTATATATGGGTTCTCTATAATTAGGACTTGAATTCAGAAGGATGGAGTAATGAAATGCATTAAAAATAAGCCAACAGCTAAAAAAGAAGAAGAAAAAAACACTTTTTATTGGAATTTGATGAAGTACTACACATCAATTGGGATGAGATATTAATTAATCTAATAGCTTCTCAATTATTTCCTAATACTAATTAGATGAAGAGTACAAAACAATCAAGTTTGGATGGTTTGATGTTTTGAGAGATGCTGAAAAGTGTGACCACAGATGTTTAATTATTTGCAAATTTTAGTTCAATTGCACAAGATCTTGCTCCTAATTACCAATCTCCAAATGCCAATCACTTTTATTTGATCAACTGTTGTTGATAGATAGAATCATAGAAGTGTAAATAGGTGATTGTTATGTGTCAAGCCTATCAGCTGATTCATCATCCTCATCACCACCTGTCATATGTCATTAGATTATTTGTAGGCAAATTAAAATTGTGAACGGCTGTCAGTGTCATGTGGTAAAAGAACTGGCAAATGTAGTTCTATCATATGGCAGTCGCACTCAGGCTCTCCAAACCACAAAACCGAGCTTACCCCATGAAATTGATGAGCTTGGTTCATGAGTGAGGACTTTTTGTGAAAGACCAACTAGCTTTGAGTGTTTTGGCCATGACTATCTTGTTTTGACTGAAACTTTGCAGCTCCTATGTGCATGCTTTCTTGCTCAAGGAAGGAAAATAATGTGAGCTGCTCATAGGTCAGAAAGGTGGTGATGAGTTGTTCAGCTTTTTTTTTTTTCCTAACTAATGATGGCTTAGATTTTTAAGTATTTGCTCAATTACCACCATCAAGGAGGCCTAGTTGTAGGAAGTTCTCATGACTAATCACATATGTGAGTTCCAAAATATTGGGTTTGTGTAATAGTAATCTCATTAACACATGTGGTCCTACCTAATGTAGGATCATAAAAAATAAAAATAGAAGCCTTATTATTAAGCAACGGTGGGCCTTGAGTGCTTTTCTTGTCCAATTGGACCCACTTGGCTTACATGAAATATGTGGGTTTCAAGTATTTAGTAACCCATTGGTCCGTTTGGAATAGAAGAACCGTGGGTTTGGGTTTTTCACTAACAAGTCAGCTTGTTAACTCATAAAAAATGTGGGCTTGAGTGTTTTTCCACTTAATGACCCAGTTTGTGTAAATAAGAGTTACTGAAATATTGGCCACGAAATTTAAAATGTTATAATATTTTCTTGAAAATATTTTTAAAAAAACATCAATTTCCTTCCTCCCACCCTCCCCTCTAGAATTAACATTTATGTTTAGAAGCATATAAAGGAATGAAATAGAATATTGTGTATTTTTTCAAAGTGTGTTTAAAAGTTAAAAGTTTATATATAAATAAAAATGAAAGAAATTTATAATTTCATTAGTATACTCTTCACCTTTTATTTTTCAGTTTTAAAATAGGGATAAAAAGAATAAGTGTAATGCTTAAGAGGGAATAGACATGGAAATGGACATTCCCTCACAGTCATTCCATTATTTTCTACTAAACTTTTTTTTCTCCTTCAAAATAAATTGTAAGAAAATTGCATGCGTAGGCATACATAGCGTCATTCAATTATTTTCTACTAAACTTCTTTTTCTCCTTCAAAATAAATCGTAAGAAAATTGCATGCGTAGGC